>OVAY01000214.1:0-59027 GCA_900406395.1 Kernera saxatilis | reverse complement strand
AGTAAAATTTTTTTTTTTTTTTTTTTGTTTCATCAGTAAGATTTTCAAACTTGGAGAAAGTGTCGACGCGAGACATTCAATGTCTTATTATTTGATAATTTTCTAACGATATGCATGCGATATAAATTTTGTAGAAACAATTGAGCTATATAGTTAAATATATTAGCTGATTCATATAAACTGATATATATATATATATATATATATATTTAGAAGTTCTTTATATGAATAATAATAAAAATTACATATAAAAATTAGTACACACTACTTTACGTGAAGTTCAAAAAGAAATACACAAAACAATTTATAGAGAAATGGAAGAAGTATATATGTCTTAATCCATTAAGGTAATAAGTAAAACGTCTTAATGCATTAATGTAATTAGTAAAACGTACGTTGGTCCTTCAAACTAGGTTTGTGGATAGTTCATTTCGTACTAACTATTGAGTCTAGATCAATTTCTTTGAGAGGTTTCTGAATTGTAGTTGCATTTCTTGATATGGATAGTTCATTTCGTACTACGTATACGTATACACTACTTCAAAGTAATTAAAAAGGAATAAGTTAATTAATGTTGATTCAAACCAAAGTTATAAGCTCAATATTAAACCCAAAAAACAAAAAACAAAGCGAAGTAAGAAGCTAAAGAGATAAACTGACATCCATGCTCCCTCAACCAAAAGACAAAACAGTGCATCAATGGCCCAGCTGTCACCACAACTCTTCTTTTTTTCTTTTAATATATATAGGAACTTGTTTAAATTTCTATTTGATAATTTATAAATATTCTTCTTATCTTATTTAATCAAAACGAGACTGAGTTTGTTTAGTTTTGTAATAAGATAGGTATTTAAATAAGGATGGAGAGCACATGATAATACAGTGTACTGTAAAGTCTGTAATGGTGCATTCAAGGACTCTTCAATACGTTCCAAGGCCACATGTTCAATATTTAATCGGTCCATCTATGAAAGTTATTTGCTATGCTAAGAGAGAATGTATTTGGACTATTCTTTCTATTCCTATTAGACTATCTACACGTGATTTTCTAACTATTTGATTTGACTTTAGATCTATAGCATCAAATCATTTAACCAAATTATGCGTCAAGTTACACGATATAAGCCGACATCAATTGATGAGATTGGCCTTATCCAACTAGTGGAACCATCATATGCTTAACATATATCAAATATCATCAATGAATGAAATATGATCCCTATTGACAAATATTGTATGAATGAAAAAAACAAACAATTGCTACAAAATAGTGGAAGTTGAATCGAATATCAATATCTCGATTGGTTTTTTCTTACAATTTTCTTGGGAGGATGAGTATCGATGCCTGTTTTGGTTCCTAACCCGGAAAGATTATTTAGTCATTAAAAAGAATTAAACAAGTAGTGAAAGTTGTGTATCCCACTTGTTGAATTCCTAATTTCGAAAAACGAAAACTCAAGCTGGCTTCGTCATATTTTATTGTAGATAATATAACAATTACAACAACTACTCATCAATGTAATTCATCTATCAAGACACGACACAGTTTCTCTCTACCGTAACATCAATCTGTGGATGCTTATGAACAGAAAACGAGGAGAGACAGACAGAGAAGGCCAGTGAGGGTCATGGAAGGAGTAGAAGAAGAAGGCCAATGCAACTTGGAAGTTAGGAAAAAGACCAAAAAGATCCATCCTCTTTGGAAATTTATTTCAACCCCATGATCCATGAAATGAATTTCGATCTAAATCTCAGTAGCAAAAAGAGAGCTTTAAAAAAAAAAAAGGTAAAAAAGAAGACAAAAGAGATTGAGAAAAGGGCAAAACCAGTAGGGGTTAAGACAGCTAAGAGTGTTCCTCACTCGCCCCACAAAATGACTTCTCTCCTCTCTCTTCAGTCTTTCTCAGCTCTCACAGTCTCTTAAATGGTTCCAAGTTCAATGCTCCAAAAACCCACGCCCTCTTCTTCCTCACACATGCATCCTATGACCTTTCCTTTTCTATCCATTTGCTTTCCACATATTATTACCAAACTGCAAAATCAAAAAAAGCAGATACAATTTTACAAGATGAGATGTAAAGACACTATATAAACACACAACCACCACTGTGAAAACAGACAGACATTTACATGATGAGATATTACTACTCACAAGTCACAAACCATATAGTTTATTCATCAAGTATAATTGTGACTCGAACCATAGTTATCAAAAAATATAATCAAATGACTATTTTGGCTTCCTAGTTTACAAGTTTAACCTCTATGTAAGGAAAGACAACTTTAGAGGAAATTAAATACAGCAGAAAGTAGAATATCACAGCTTTTACTAAACCCTACTAAGACAGAGAATCAACATCGAACAGTAAAGAAGAGAATCTCTGAATATCCACTTTAAACTACTGCCCTCTTGTCTTAGCTCTTAGAGTCATTTAATTTCCTCAGTTATTTTGACCCATACCTTTTTGGCCTCTTTCCCTGGTTTCCAACACCTTCTATTTACTCTAGGGCTTCCACGGCTATATATATATGGCCTCTTCCTTGAACTTAAAACTCATAATTCAATACCAGCACTGCTACTACTTGTTATCACTCCTCCATCAAATTTAATCTATAGTTTTATCTGTGTATATTGCGATATTGCTCGAATATTACATACCTGCAAAGATGGTGAAACCCTGCTGGAGAATCGGTGCCGGTATGGAGAGAAGTAAGATCAATCCCACAAAGAATGATGGCTTGACATGGTATAAAGATCTTGGCCTTCACGCCTTTGGAGAGTTTTCAATGGCCATGATCCAAGCCAACAGTGTGATGGAGGATCAGTGCCAGATCGAATCAGGGCCATTGACATTCAACAATCCAGCAGTTCAAGGCACGTTTGTTGGAGTGTACGATGGTCATGGAGGTCCAGAAGCTTCCAGATTCGTTGCAGACAACATCTTCCCAAAGTTAAAGGGTAAGACACCGCTTTTCTAATTCTTTAATTCCTCATTCTTGAATCTGTATCTGTCAGGCACACTAACACTCATATCTCACATGAACAGAGTTTGCCTCTGAGGGTTGGGAGATTTCAGAGCAGGTGATCAGGAAAGCATTTGCAGAGACAGACGAAGATTTTCTCAACACAGTGAAGAAGCAGTGGCGCACAAACCCACAGATGGCATCAGTGGGGTCATGTTGCTTGGCAGGAGTGATATGCAACGGATTGGTGTATATTGCAAACGCAGGAGATTCCAGGGCTGTCTTGGGAAGATCTGGGAGAGGTGGAGTGAGAGCTGTTCAGTTATCAGTAGAGCACAATGCCAATGTAGAGTCCGCAAGGCAAGAGCTATGGTCAATGCATCCTAATGACCCCAACATTCTTGTGATGAAGCACCGGATGTGGCGTGTGAAAGGCATCATCCAGGTAAACTATTACATGATGATAACACTTCTGAAAACCTGCACAAAAGCCATAGTTGGCATCAGGATGTAAAAACTCACTAGCAAATGTGTTAATACCATGGATCAGATCACAAAATCCATAGGTGATGCATACCTCAAAAGAGCAGAGTTCAACAGAGAGCCGTTGCTTCCCAAATTCAGACTACCAGAACATTTCACCAAGCCAATCCTTAGTGCGGATCCATCAGTCACGGTTACCCGGCTTAAGCCAGAAGACGAGTTTATGATTCTTGCTTCAGATGGGCTATGGGAGCATCTTGGCAGCCAGGAAGCTGTCGATATTGTATATAATTCCCCACGCCCAGTAAGTCTAACGCCTAAGATATATCCAATGGGATACCTGTCTGTTGCACAATTTGCACACAAGATTTATTTTATCTGACACTTGACATTTCCAGGGAATAGCAAGGAGACTCATCAAAGCTGCATTGAAGGAAGCAGCAAAGAAAAGGGAGATGAGATACTCAGACCTGAAAGAGATTCATCCTGGTGTTAGAAGACATTTCCACGATGATATAACTGTTATTGTGGTCTATCTCCAGCCACAGCCAGTAAAAACTAATGCTTGGGATTCTCCCCTGTCAATTAGAGGTGGCTACCCAATGCATTCAACATCATGAACCGATCTCACAGCAACAATGTGTAATGCCTCGAGGCAAACAAACAAAAAAAACTGGGGCCAGGAGCAAGAACTATAAGTAGTATAGCTAGAACAATATAAATTGCGACATCTTTGATATGTTCTTTTTAAGAAAACATGAATTCTCATGTACCCCTGTATGCAAATCATACACGAGGGTACTTATGTCAATGCTGCGAATTTTTTTAAAAGCAAATTAGCTTGCGTTGAGGCAAAAAACGCAACAGGTGCGAATAAACATAAACACAAACTAAAAATAAGAAGCAAAACTGAACATTACATTCCCTTAATAAAAGTTTTCTGGCGCTTGATTCAAAATTATAAGACGGCAAGTATCAACAAGGTTTACCTAAAAAAAAATCTATTACAGAAACAAAGAGATTGTGTAGCATCAGAAAGCCAGTAAAGTCCCAGTCCCACGAACAGAGATTCAGCATCATCTGAGTCTGAGGCTCTCTTCCCTTCAACTGCCATAGAGACCAGAGAAATGGAAACCAACAAGTACCTCTATAGTTCTAATGATGTCTTACATGACAAAGGAATTCTGAAGTAGCGGCTTGAGAGGTCATATGAAAATAAGCAACCAAAGAGCGAGACATATGGTTATGGGATCCATTTTGCATGCAATATTCGCAATCAAGCACAGAACAGCAGTAAACCAGCTTACTTTAGTAACAACGATTAAGATGAGAAAACACTTACTTTGATAGATAAGCTAGCAAAATAGGCTGATTTTCAAGAAAACGCGTTGGCACAACTCAAAAGCAATCAACACTACTAGTTTCTAACTAGCTTAGGAACACAATCTCCAAAACAGTGAAAAAAACCTCTCTTTCCTTTGATAAATGAAAATATTTTGCTGCATGCAGTACAAATTTCCTATTGCTGCTGCCTGTGCTTGATACGAACATGCAGTGTTAAAAGGACCATCCACATTCCCAGATAGTTTAATCAAATAAAGGCATTACCCAAAGCTATACTTACCATTTTAAGCACCTGCAACATGGAAAACATCAACACCAGCCACTTCAGAATTCCTAGGTCCTAACACATGGATAATTGTTTTTTTAAGACATCAGAACTATAGGTTACTTATTGGTTTCTCAAGATCTCATCTGGTGACAGCTTTGCTTCCGTCCTTCTGAGAGAATCATTGCATGACCACAAAACCTTGCTCCACGACCGAACTTTTACCTTAATAAAGATACTACAAACGGGGACTTCTACTTCAGAAATAAAGAGAGAATGAAGCAGCCAGAGAGGGAATCATAAAACGCTAGCAAACTACCTGCCAAAACCAAAGATTGTGGAGTCAGATACGAGAAATAAACCAGGCATCATTAAATTTTGCAATGCAATCTTATTTAGTGAAACTCACCTAACTACAAAGATAAATGAAACTTTATTCAGGAACCTTAGGCAGCGTTGCCTGATACAGCTGCCTCCTGATGAAACAAAGAGTTGAACAAAATATACCGTTAGCTATTCTGTTAATTGTATTCTAACAGATGGTAGAAAAAAAGAGAAGTTAAAGGCAGCTTACCTTGCCAATGTTTTGCTTCCCAGGTAAGTCTGAAGATGAATCGGAGGCAGGTTTTGAAAACCTAATGATGGGCAATTCACAAACCACAACATAAATTATTGAAAAATCATCCCACAGTACATCATACCTACAGGTACCAACAGACTTTGGGTTGCATGGAAAAGTACCTTAATGCCCTAGCCTTGCGTTTATCTTCTTCAGCTGAATCAACTTTAGTATCAGCTTTAGTATCTTTCCCAAAACGGGCGAGCCTAGCTTTCTTCTTCGCCTCTTCCTCAGTGTTATCAGTGGTAGAGGTTGATGCAGGAACCCCAAATCTGTGTGAAATATAAAGCAAGTATGAAACTCCTTTTCTTTAAAACCAAACATGCAAATCAATAAACTATCAAGCACAGAGAAAGCGTGGTGAAAAACCTATCAGCTCTGGCCTTTCGCTTCAATTCCTCTGCTTTCTTCGTTCCCTCCGAGTCATTCACCGCTGCTACAGTACCAAACCTGTATCGAGAGAGAAATACGTTTCAATCTCGCTGACATAGGTTTGACAATAAGTGAACATAGCAAATAACAATCCTTCCGATGCGTACTTATAGTTCAGTAAAAATGATAAAATTCCGAAACAGATAAAAGAAAATCTCTTCAGAAGAACGCACGCAGAAACCCTAATCTCGTAAATCCCTAAATACGACAGAACTCAACGAATAAACTAAACCTAGGGGAAAAGAAATCAAATGAACTAATTATCTTACCTCTCAGCACGAGAATTGCGCTTCTCCTCTTCGGTTAGCTTCACAGAAACCCCAAACCTCTCAGCACGTCGAATCTTTTTCTGAATATCATCGACTGGAGATACATCCCCGGAATCAGCCCCAGCCGCCGATCCAATAGCCTTAGAGTCAGCTTCGTCCTTCTTCTCACCAGAATCATCAACTGATTCTGACAATCCCTTGAAATCTCCGTCGAGAAAGTCATCTGTACGATCTGGCTCCGCAGTGTTGAGGTCTACGATTTTCTTAGGGTTTTCACCAGTAGAAAGTCCTCCGCCATTCTCCACCGTAGCCGTGACCTTAACTCCGTTGGTCGCCATGGTATCGAAGCTCCGTTCAAAATACGCAGAGAGGGAGAGGGAAGGGAGAGGGAGAGGGATTCGTGAGATATTTCTTTTGCGATTTAGCCAGTAAGGTAAAGTCGAAGAGTCAGGTCTTGATGATTTTAAAGCCCTCAGAGGAAGGGCAATATCGTCTAATCAAAACTTGATTCTTATGAACCGAATCGGATCTAAATAGTCCGAAAACCCGATCGAGGTCAATATCGTCTACTTACAAAATTTGATTCTTTCGATCCGGGTCGGGTCTAAATAGCTAGATCCGTTAGTCATCCGATAAAAGGGCATTATTGTCTACTTAAAAACTTTCGTACAGACCCAATCGGATCTAAATAGGCCGACCCATTGCTAATGGGCCCTTTTGTCACCCGAAATAAGGGTTAGTGTCGTCTTCATCATCTCGTCGACTCATGAGATTGAAAACGACAGCGTTTTTGTGGCTAATATTTACACACGCTTATGAGCTTCTAGTTTTCCACAAGCTTATGATTTTGGGATACAGATTGTTCAGCTGCCAATCATCATCATCTCTCTCATGTTCCTCATAATGCCTTGCTCCAGTAAACGGATCAGGAAAATTGTGTTTCTTCTTCAGGTGTGAATTGTTTTTTTTTTTNTGAATTTTTTTTTTTTTTTTTTTGCTAAAAGCAGGTGTGAATGTTTCTTCTCTCAAAATTTTGTTTGGTTCATGAATTCGATTTATATGGTCTGTATCAGTCTTTTTGTAGTGATCTTCATGAATTGAATTTCTTACAATTGTATACCATGAGACCTTTTTACCTTTCTAATCATTTGTTTGCGGCATATTTTTATTAGAGCGAAGACTATAACAGTATTCTAATTATGTGACGATTCTAGTCTCTTCTTGTGCAATATTTAGGCAACTATTTAACCTGGTTATAAGAGAATAAAACCAATATCCAGATTCCTTTAACTACCATGGAAACTAAATCTCCTCTCAACACTTGTTTCTCTCGGCGCGGGACTACTCTTGAGCCTGGCGAGTAAAGCCGGATACAACTAAGTAAGAACCAAAAACAGAGTCTGAGGTAAATCAGGTAATCAATCAGACAGTATTTTAGATTTAGTGTAGCCTAACCAAATAATCCTAAATTCATGATTTTATATTCAATTTAAGATGATTGTTCAGAATTAAATTTTGTTTTTTGTCAAACATATATAATGTTAATCAAATTATTATATTTTTAAGATTTTTTTTTAATTAAAACAGACTTAAATCGTGCGGTAAATATAAGCTGGAACTAAACAGGAATAAAATAATTTTATATGGTTCATTTTTAATAAAAATCGATTGTACCAAAATAAAGTAAAATAAAAAGAAATTGAAACCAAACCGTAAAATGGGATTATCTTTTAGCCAAGTTACTTTTGACAGAGGTCGTTGCGTTACCGTGATCATGACCATTACCTTTGACAGAGGTCGTGCGTTACCGTGACCGTGACCGTTCTGTTATCGTTACCGTTACCGTTACCATTACCATTAGCGTTCCCGTTACCTTGTCGTTGCCGTTGCCCGTTGCCGTTACTGGACTTGACTTCAAATAGTTGGTTGGTTTAGTTGGGTCACGCGATGGCCATGGCACTATTAATTAAGGCCCACGAATAATATAATAGTCTTACTTAGGCCCACATTTTTAAATATTTGTCATACGACTCAAATCCATTATCACTTCAAACATAAATTAGACGATACCAATGTCCGCGCATACGCGCGGATTTTACTGATAATTTTTTCTTAAAAACAATGTATTTATGTGAGTTTCATACATTTTATATATAAAGTAATTTGTTGAGCTGATTACTTCGTAAACTTAGAAAGTATTAACATGTTTTTTTTATCACAAATATTTGTAAAACTTCTCAATATACATTTTATGTTACCAACTGATTTGTAAAGCTATTCAGCAAAGCAACAATACTCGTTTTTGGCGAGATCGTATCACAATTATTTTAGAGAAGAAAGAAGAAAGTCAAAGAGATCAAGCATGATTATCCACTTTTCTCCCATTCGTTGCTCTTCTTTCCAGTTTCTGTTCTTTTTTCTTCATCTCTTTGTTCTTTTTACTTAACTCATAAAGCCATCAAAGCATGCAACACATCATCACACAAACGATGGTTTCTTCTTCTTCTCCTTTCTTTTTCCTTATATTAATCTCCGCTGTCTCCACCTCCAACTATGCATCATACATGCGGTTTAGCTTTTTCTCCGTCGTCTCACCGACTCATCCAACGCTAGAGCTCCATAAAACCCAACAAAGTTTTTCTCGCCGTCTTTACAAACACCGCATCAACCTCCATCATGAAATTCTATGCTTTGACTGCAATTTCTCCAATTTGGATCTGTTAGTTTGATGAGGGATAATTCTAAATGATAACTATATGAACATTCATATCTCAAGAGAAGAATCAACAAAGAGCTAAGTAGATAACTCAAATAGATAATCAAACCTATATATATACATAGGAAAAAGGTTGACACTCCAAACTCTAACAAAATAGATTTCTATATGAGCAAAATAGATTAAAATGATA
Organism: Kernera saxatilis; assembly: GCA_900406395.1. Taxonomy (NCBI): domain Eukaryota; kingdom Viridiplantae; phylum Streptophyta; class Magnoliopsida; order Brassicales; family Brassicaceae; genus Kernera; species Kernera saxatilis. Next base: position 49,742 of record OVAY01000214.1, on the reverse strand, counting down.
CAGTGATTGTGTCATACATGATAGTTGGGGTTGTCTGCAGTCTCCATATGGCGGTCAAATTAGCATAAAAGACCTATACACATAGCAGGGTTAAAAGAAAGTGAATTAAGAGCGAATCCAATTGTAGGTTCAGCAAGTGAGTTTGGACATCCCTTGTGATAAAGGATTCTACTATCTTATTGTTCCTGCTGGCCTTCTTTATTTGAGTTTTGATCAGCACATACTGAGCTCTCCTCCATGGCGGCACATGTAGTCTTTTCTTCTGCAAACTCTGCTTTGTGGCTTGTTGGCTTGTGTGTTTGTAGCAATGGTTGAAAAAGTAAGCTTTTGTTCATAAAACAAAAGTGCTTTGAGGAAAAAGCAGGGGGAATCCAGAAATATCACAAAAAGCTAGATTTTAAAACCCCGATCTCTAATTGAGAAAAGGAAATCAACAGAATTCTCAAATGCAGATAAACAAAATCGAATCGGATCGAATGAGACCTGAAGGGCATTGAGATTGGTCTTGTAAAAGTCATCAACGGTGATGGTGGCGTAGCGACTGCTGAAAGTGGAGCACACGTTGGAGTAAATCAAGCAGCTCTTGATCCGATCCCAATTCTTAGCGTTACTGACTCGCTTCTGAAGCCAATTGGAGCAATCGCCGAGGCGGTACTCCTTATACCCTCTATCGGACAAAACCTAGCCGGCGCCGTGGTTTGTGACGGCGAAGGCGAAGATGGTGAAGCAGAACCCGAGGAGTATGAGGAGGAACATAGCGAAGAGGTAGAGCCAGAGGAGGCAGGAGGCACGGCAGCAAGCGCCGACGAGGCCGGCAATGGAGACGAACATGAGGAAGATGCCAAGGACGAGATCTTTATGCATATGGGAGTTTTGTCCGTTACGAAACCTGTTGGGAATTATAAACGGTTCAAATTGATTTTCAAGAGCTATACCCGTCAACGACAGCTAGACACATACAAATCAAAAGGCGCGTTGAGAAGAGGAAGAGGAGAGGACACAGCGTTTGTTTTCATTCGGAAACGTAATAGAGAAGAAGAGCATGAAACGACGCGAATTAAAGGGTTTTTTTAATGACACGTGTCATTTGCTGGATTGATGACGTGGCAACTTCAGGAGAGAGCCTCTCCTCCTTTTATAGTAATGATTGTAAGATTTTATCATTAAGTAGACGATATTGCCCTTTTATCTGGTGACCAACGGAGCATCAAACTATACCCGGCTCATAATAATCAAATTTTGTAAGTAGACGATATTGACCTCGATCGGATTTTTGGATTATTTAGATGCGATCTGGTTCATAAGAATCACGCTTTGACTTGACGATATTGCCCCTTCGTCTAAAGATCAACGAGACCGGACCCTTCGACTAAACCCTATTGGCTAAATCGCAAAATAAATATCTCATGAATCTTTTCCTAGGCGCTTATTTGAACGGAGGTTCGATTCCATGGCGAGCAACGGAGTTAAGGTCACGGCTACGGTGGAGAGTGGCGGAGCGAGAGATTGATGAGATGTTTCTTTTGCGATTTAGCCAGTAGCGCTTAAGTAGAAGAGTCCGGTCTCGTTGATTTTAAATCCTTCAGACAAAAGGGCAATTTCGTCATAATCAAACTTAATTCTTATGAACCGTATCTGATCTAAATAGTCCGAAAACCCGATGGAGGTCACTATCGTCTACATACAAAATTTGATTCTTATGATCCGACCCGGATCTAAATAGCCATATCCGTTAAGTCATCCAAAAGAAGGGCATTATCGTCTAGACTCGAACGAGCCCAATCGGATCTAAATAGGCCGACCCATTGCTAATGGGCCATTTTAGTCACCCGAAATAAGGGTTAATGTCGTCTTAATCATCTTGACCCATGGGCTTACAAACCAACAGCGTTTTAGCTGCAAACCATCTTCTCTCTCATGCATCTTCATCCTATTTGGTTGCTCCAGTCTCCAGAGAAACTTTTTATCAGCAAGATGATGTTTCTTCTACAGGTGAATGCGTCTTTTTTTAATTGATTTCTACGTATTATCCTTTTTAGCAACAAAAAAAATGAAAAAATCTCTATATGTGTTGTGTGTTTGCTTCTTTTTTTGACCGTTGGATCGATTCCGTCTGTGCGTGCGACCAATGTGAATTTTAAAAATCTTCCTTTTGAAAGGAAACCGGTAGGAGTGAAAATGATTAAAAAAAACATTTTTTTTTTGTTTTTTCAGTCTCTTTTGGTCCATAATCTCAACTCGTCTTTAAAAAGTAACGTGTACATGGCAAATGGGTAAAACGTTATACGCCATATGGATAATTTGTCAAATGTGAATCTTGTTCGAAATATTGCATAAAATTTTGATTTTATTCTCCAGAAAAAAAAAAACAGTAACCAAAGGCAAAAGGCATGCATGATCATCTATTAAGTTATTCTAATATCTCAATATATTAAAGATAATTATTTACACGAAATTAAGCACAGATGATTCGGTGAGGTGGCGTAAAACGGCGTGGATAGCGTCGACCACAATTTTATTATTTATTTTTTCAACAACAACTGATAAAACTGAAATTATATTAAGTCATTTAGCATTTTTCTTCTATACACTTATTTTCCTTTGATATAAAGAAAACTCATCAGATTAAAATAACAGAATTCAAAAAGAAAGTAGTTTGGAACATATAAGTATTTGTCAAATTAAATCGAAAAATGCGTACAAAAAATTAACCAAAGGCTTTATTAAAAAATCAAAATATTTGACATTCACATTAATAAAATTGGAATATTCAACGACGGGGATCATCAAACGATGACGTTTCACCTATTTCTATTGACTTGTCACTATTTGATCACAATAAGTCAATAAGCATGAACCATTCTTCCAATTTCCGTAGAGTATATATATATATATATGTACGTGACTTTATGTGTTTGATCGAAAAATCCTCTACAAAAGCATCTCCATTATAATCCTCTAGAATCAAAACCGATCCTCTCCATGGCTTTATCTCCCCTGTATGATTCTTTATTTCCTTGTGATTTTCATTGAATTTTGGATCCTGGGATTCTCTTGTTTTTCGATTTTCATAGATCAAATATTCTCCTTTATTACTTTCTGAGGTTTCTTATTATATAAAGTCGATTCTCATGTTAAAATCTAACCTTTTTCTCCTTTAAATTTTATTTCTTTATGGAGAAAAGTTTGGTAGAAGATCGTCAAGTTCCGCTTGATGCTACCTCCGATCCACCTGCTCTGTTCGACGGAACCACGAGGTTTTTTTTGTTTTTTTCTCAACAAAAAAAAAAATTGTTAATGAGCGGATTGAAATAACTTTCGTTTTATTAAAAATTGAAAAAAAAAGGTTGTACATAAGCTACACCTGCCCATTTGCACAACGGGTTTGGATTACCAGAAACCTCAAGGTACTGGTTCGCTTCTCTTCTTTTCTCTTGTTTAAAGAAAAAATAGTCTAATTGTTTTGATATATTGGGGAGTTTTAGGGTCTGCAAGAGAAGATCAAATTGGTTCCGATAGACCTTCCTAATAGGCCAGCTTGGTTCAAGGAGAAAGTAAATCCTGCAAACAAGGTATAACTATAACCTTTATTTTAATTTCTCTTAACAATTACACAAATATGTATATTCATTTTAATCGACCTATATATGGATCCTTATCAATTAAGGTTCCTTCATAAGTGACAATGCAAGAGTTTACGAATGTAAGGTTAATGATGTAGGTTCCTGCACTTGAACACAATGGAAAAATCATTGGGGAGAGTATAGATTTAATCAAATATGTCGATAGCAATTTTGACGGTCTTTCACTTTACCCCGAGGTAAGACCGTGTTCCGATTTCCTTCATCTACGTATTTGAGCTTGTTATATTTCCTTCATCTAGGAACCCTTTGTTTTGTCTAGAATCCTGCAAAGAGAGAGTTTGGTGAAGAGTTGTTGAAATATGTTGATACAACATTCAGTAAAATCGTGTTTGGCTCTTTCAAAGGTGATCCGGCTAAAGAAACGGGTAAGATTGATTTTCGTATGACTCGGTAATTGTACAGTATTATTGTTTACATTTACGTTTAAACAATTTTTTTTTTTGTTAATTAAGATCCAGAGCAGAGCGTTTGCAATTTGCAAAAATGTTTTATTTTTCAAATATGCGATTTTTTACTTGTCATGTGAACACAAACATAGAAGCATATATTGTGTTTAAAACAATCGAAGTCTTAGTATCGCAACCTGAGTAAGTACAGAAGCTGAAAATTCGTGTTTGTGATGCAGCATCGGTCTTCGATCACGTGGAAAATGCATTACAGAAGTTTGATGATGGTCCATTCTTCCTCGGGGAGCTTAGCTTGGTATATAAATGAACCATTTCTTCTTAATAGATGCAAAATGTGAACCTCTTGTACTCTAGTTTCAAAATGGTTAGAACTTTTTATCGATTTTTTTATAGGTGGATGTCGCATATATCCCGTTCATCCAACGATTCCAAGTCTTCCTCGACCAAGTGTTTAAGTACGATATTATTGCGGGACGTCCAAAACTAGCTGCGTGGATTGAGGTAACACACAATAAGCACATGGTAATTAAGGCTTTTTATGAGGTTATGCTGCTTGATTCATTAAACTCAAATGTATTATGCGCAGGAAATGAACAAGATGGTTGCATATACGCAGACGAAAACCGACTCGGAATATGTCATCAATTTTTTCAAGAAGTTCATGGTAAGAGTTTCTAAATCTCTACAATACCCAAAATTGCGTTTTTAAAACTCTCAACACATATTAGGAACACCATTTCTTTTTTTTTTAATTATTTTTATTTTTATTTTTATTAGGAACACCATTTCGGTTAAAATGAACTGAATCATGACCTGAAAACTGAACCAAAAACCCGGTTTCATTTTTTTTTTAACTGAACTAACCGTCGTCGTAACCAACATTAGTAGACTATCTCGTCGACCCTGCCCTTTTGTTGGTTAGTCATGCTCTTGCTTAATCCGGTTAACGGTCGAAAACAAGAGTTAACCGATTCCGGTTTTTCTTTTGCAGTGAAGTAACAAGTCTAAACCGAGTCACCGCCTCATCGGTCATGTTCACTTATGAAGAAGATCGTGAGAACGTTACTACGTACGTGGGAGTGCTATAAGTTGTGGATTTGGGTCATTTCGCATTGTATCTAATAAACAAGATTTGCTTATTATTTTCACTTTAATCAAAACAAATTTGGCTCCTAATTGTTCTGGGATTGTATAATAAAATGGGCTCGGTTCTTTATTTAGTTCTATTTATTACGGTCCATTTAGGCCCAACTTCAAAAAGATACCAAAGAATAATAAATCCATGTATGTAAAATGTTAACAATACGAAATGGGCTTTTTTTCTTATTGAACTGTATATATCACGGCCCACTATCTGCCACGTGTCTTCACCGACGATGACAACTGTAATTCGAGAAACATCAGAAAAACGCTTCACTGTTAGCCTCTTGTTTTGTTTTGTTTTGTATGATCAAATTCTTAATTCCTATAGAATCAGATCTTTGAAACAAGGCTCCGTAATACATATCGCCCATGGCTACTCCTGTGTAAGTTTTTATTTTATTTTATTTATTTTATTTTCTCGATGATAGTATTTCGCCTTTTGGGTTTTTGCTCGTTTGTTCTTATCCCGAAATTGAGATTTTCTAATGAGTTTGGTCGATTTTGGCTTCTGGGTTTTCTGGAAATTTAATATTTTTGCTTCCTTTGATCCTTTTTGAGACAGTGTTTTAGAAGATCGTCCAGCTTCGCTCGATGCTACAGCCGATCCACCCACTTTGTTCGATGGAACCACAAGGTTACTACTATTCATTTCCTTCATATGCTTTTTTCTTTTTTGGATCTACTCGTGCTCAAGATTTTGAAATTGCTTACTTATATAGTTGCTTTGGGGTTTGTCTAATCTTACCTCTTATTGATTTGTGTTTTTTTTTTCCCTAAACCAACGACCAAAGATTGTACACAAGCTACGTTTGCCCATTTGCTCAACGCGTTTGGATCACCAGAAACTTCAAGGTATAACAGCTTCTCCTTGATTAAGTCTCACCTTCAACAACATTTTTTTCTATAACAAAAGCTAAGGACTATACACTAGCATCACAGTTCAATATTCTTGTGTCTGTTAGAGGAACGCAAACGAATTTTTACCTCTCCGATAACAAAGACTTGGTTTCTGCGTATTGTAGGGTCTGCAAGAAAAGATTAAACTTGTTCCTTTGGATCTTGGGAATAGGCCTGCTTGGTACAAGGAGAAAGTATACCCAGAGAACAAGGTAAAAAGCTTATCTATTAATAAACTCAAGAATTCATGTATTACATTACATTTATGGATCCTCTGGTCAACAATTTTGCTTTCGTAAATTGGTTATAAGTTAACTACTTTCATTGTTAATAGTAGAAAGATTTTCATTATCTGCAGGTGCCCGCGCTTGAACACAATGGGAAAATCATAGGGGAGAGTCTGGATTTGATCAAATATCTTGATAACACTTTTGAGGGACCTTCGCTTTTCCCCGAGGTAAGACCATACCGAGTTTTGTTTCCCTTCTTTATGCGTTGATTCCAATTCATTGCCCTCTCGTGTTTATCTCTAGGATCATGCAAAAAGAGAGTATGGCGAAGAGTTGTTGGAATACACTGATACATTCATTAAAACTATGTATGTGTCACTCAAAGGAGACCCACTTAAAGAAACTGGTGAGACTCTAAACTGTTCAAAATTTTTTGCTCTCCGGGGGTGATAGCAAAAAAGTTATGACCGAAAATTTCATGTTCTTGATGCAGCACCTGTGTTAGATTATCTGGAAAACTCTCTGCATAAGTTCGATGATGGACCATTCTTCCTCGGCCAGTTTAGCTTGGTAAAGCCTCTTTGGCATTTTTCGAGATCCTTTGTTTCTCATGTTGTCTTAAATGGATTGTTTGAATTCTTTGTTATTTTTTTTTTCAGGTTGATATCGCTTATATCCCGTTCATTGAAAGGTTTCAAATCGTATTCGATGAATTATTTAAGTGTGACATTACTGCAGAACGTCCCAAGTTATCGGCTTGGATTGAGGTATATATATAAGCAATCTTCCATGAAGTGAGAAGAGATTATATTTCTCTTCATTTGGGATTGATACTAAAGTGATTTGATGTTATGTTTGCAGGAAATGAACAAGATTGATGCCTATGCACAAACGAAAATCGAACCCAAGGAGATTGTGGAGATTTTTAAGAAGAAATTCATGGTGAGTCTTATACTTAGGATGTACTTTATTTAATGAACTACCACATGATTTTATCGGATCCAAAGTTGAGTGTCTTATAGTTTAAATACGCAAACGCCGTGCACTAATCACCAGCCATTACTTTGACCATAGGATTTGTTTTATATTTTCCAGTTAACTGTGAATACCAAATCTGAATCTTATTCCGGTTTTATTCTTGCAGTAAGGGAGCACTAAGCAGAAAAGTGTGCCCGACCAAATCACCTTGTATGAATAGATAGATAGATGGTCTTTGCATATGAAGTAAGAACCACTTGATGTAATAACATATGCAGCAACAGCTTGATCTGTATTTCACTGTTAAGCAATAATCAATGTTAACATTCACCATTGACGTTATTATCTATTAAACACAGATGATTGTAATACAATTAAAATCTCACACATTAAAAGTTTTGAGACTATAGTATTGATGATAACAAGTTTCCGGTTAATCCATCTCGGACAACAAAAGCTTCGATAAAACCAGGTCCTATTGAACATGGAAACCCTCTTAATCCTTATAACCCCCTAAGCCTCCTTCTTCTTCTCCTCCTCCTCCACAACCTCAAGACGGTGGATAGAATCATAAAAGACCAAATCTTTCTCTAATTTTATTTTTCGTGATCTATGCACTGTTTGTATTTAAAAATTCCCACGGTTTTTAAGATTTCTTTGCTTCAGTTGCAACTCGTTGTACTAACTTTGTTGTTGTTGTTGTCGTCTACTACTCGCTATGTTTATTAATTTTTTTTTTTCCGCATTTGTGGAGTTATCAGTGTTTGTGTTTGAAGTGATGATGGATTTTGAGTCGTATGACGAATATTTAAAAATATGGGCCTAAGAGAGAGCCAATTATATTTATTCGTGGGCCTTAATTAATAGAACATGATCTTCACGTGATCCAACTAAACTAACCAACTATTTGCAGTCAGTCCAGTAATGGCAACGGTAACGACACCAGTAACGCTGATGGTAACGGTAATGGTAACGCTGATGGTAACGGTAACGGTAACGGTAACGATAACGGAAACAATAACGATAACGGTAACGGTGACGGAACGGTCACGGTCACGGTAACACACGACCACTGTCAAAGGTAACGGTCACGATCACGGTAACGCAAACGACGACTATCAAAGGTAACATCGCTGAAAGATAATCCTTTTTTTTGTTAAACATAAAAGATAATTCATTTTACGGTTTGGTTCAATTTGTTTTTATTTTACTTTATTTTGGTACAATTGATTTTTATTAAAAATGAAATCAAATAAATCTAATTTTATTCCTGTTTGGTTCCAGCTAATAATTTCAGCTTGATTTAAGTCTATTTTAATTAAAAATGATTCTTAAAAATATAATAATTTAATTAACATTATAGATGTTTGACAATTTTTTTTTTTTAATTCTGAACAATCATCTTAGTTTGAATATAAAATCATGAATTTAGGATTATTTGGTTAGGCTACACTAAATCAGTTTCGAATTGTTTCAAACCAAATGATAAACAGAGTTTGGTTCGGTTTCGGTTTACCAATGTTTATTCATTTTTTTCGCTTTTAGGTCGCCGGTTCAGTTTTTTATTAACTTTTTCTTCTTTTTGTTTAACATCTTATTAACATTTTCTTTTGTCACAATTAATCAAATATCTATTATAATTCTAATTTAATAAAAGAGAGAAAAGAAGCAGTGTGTGGTGGCGTGAAAGAGAAGCATGAGCGGAGAGAGAGAGAAGACAGCCAAAGGCGGTGGTCCCAAAGCTCATTCGCACTACGAAACTTAGTTCTGTCACGTGCCTCCCACGCGCATCATGTAATCTCCACCGTCTATAATGTTGACTTTCTATTCTTCGATGACTCAGACAACGGTCAAAAACAAATTCAGTAGCTTTTTTTTTTTTAAATAACACGAAACACATGTCCTTAAAATCACAAATAACAAGATTATACAGTATGATGTTAAAAAAAAAAACAAGATTATACAGTATTTAGCGTGCGGATTTGTGGACAATCGAGTATTATCAGCTTAAAGCCTGTACTGTATTATGTATTTATTTTTTACTCTATAATTAAATAAATAAAGGGTTAATGAAGCCAATATACATAAATGATTCAAAATTTAGGTAAGAAGCATCACTAATTTGATATTTAGTTTTCTCTCTTGCAGAATTTAAAAAATGACTAAAGTGCTCCTACGTAGGTCTAAATATAGTCTAAGACCACTGGTTCCAAACATTAAATGCTCGTATTTTCTTGGATATTGATAAATTCTTTTCAGCAAATAAAAGATTTAGCCAAAGCGTTTTAACACTACATCATTGTTATGTGTGGGAAAGTGTATCATGGTATTTGACTTAGTGTGCTAATTGATTTACTAAACCATCTCGGTTTGATAGATATCACGATAACTTTATTGTTAGTTATCGCATAGAAGTTTATTGGTTTGTTACAACACCATTTTTGTGTTTGGAGAAGGATATCATGGTTTTCGACTGGGAGTGCTAAATAATTTATTAAACCACAAAACTCGTTATTACGATAGTTAGCACACTAACTTCAATATCATGATAACGCAGAAAATAACAAGATATTAATATGATTCAACAACCAAAGCATTTAAACATTACATCATCATCTATTACTAGTTAGTGTGCTAATAGATTTACTAAACCAACAAACTCAGTTTGATATAACTGATTGGTTGAGTACAACGCCATTGTTGTGTGTGGGAAAGTATATTGTGGTAATCGACTTCGTGTTCTTATTGATTTACTAAACCAAACTCGTCACTACGATAGTTATATGATTCAACACCCAAAGCTTTTAAACATAACATCATCATATATTACTAGTTAGCGTGCTAATTGATTCACAATAACTTTATTGTACGTTAGATTGTTTAGTCCCGTTTAAATGGTACATGAAGTGACAATGACATCATGATAACAAAGCATCAAACAATATTGTAGTTCTCACACATAGCAGGATATGTAAATTGACGCAAAAGAGAGTTCAACGTTAACACGAGTAACGATAGAAGACTAAACACAAATAGAGTTTTCATGCACCATAACATCAATTAGAGCAGTAATCAGTGTTTTAGACTCCAAGCCGAGAGATGTAGGGTCAACGTCTTTGCATTCCTCAGCATTGCTAGCATTGCTTGCTGCGTGGGATTGAATAAATGTTTTAGAATCTGCGAAATTAGTTAGCTTGCAGTCAATTTTTTATGGAACTGCTAATTTATTACAATTAAACGAGTGATATATGGTAACATAAATATATTATTAACACGCTAACTCCCTTTGTTGTTGTTTGTTGGTAATCGTTAACAGTCTATAATAGAGTTATTACGTTATCCAATTTCTTAAATCTCAAAAAATACAGTTAACATTGTTGGCATGAAGCTGGAGCTATATTTCTAAAAGAGCAACATGTTTAGAGATCTAACATTCTTACGAGTTAAACATTTCATTATACCAATCAATAATGGAGTTACTACGTTATCACGTTTGTTAAGATATCGATAAAAACAAGCAGTCACCATTCTAGCCATAAAGCATGACTATGTTTTTAAAAGAGCAAGTTGTTTAGGGTTCTAACATTGTTATCAGCTAATCATTGCGTTGTGCATGAAATCTAATAACTAGCATTACTTTTATTTTTGAACAAACAATTTAATCAATTGACAAATGAATACCACAAATTATCGGGCAAAACAAAGATGTGACTACTGTGTTATTTACCTTGAAGGAGGGGTTGAGATTTATGGCGTTTGTTTTCTCATCGAAAGCGCTCGTAATTTCAGTATCAGATCCAATTTTGATACACATTTACTCATTCCCCCAACAAAGTCTATCTAGCCGACATATGCAGTGATAACTCCATATCTCCTATATGCAAAATAGGAGTAAAAAAGTGCTTATTGGATCATTAGAAACAAGAATCCGATGATGGAAATCCAACGATTTTGCTGTTACTATCCGACATCGAAGCCGAGTCGGGACAGAAGAACTAGTACCTTGTGCAACGAGATCTTCGGGCGTTTGTTTTCTTCCTTCTCTCGTTGCACGAACGAGACCTCTTCGATACGATACCACTAAAATTTCTCTCACAATCCCGCTCGATTTACACGCCTTTTCTGATGTAAATTCTTCTTCCGATGTACACAGCTCTTCACCGCCAAACTCCTATAGATACACACCTTTTGGTTTTCTCTGTAATGCGGCAAGCAATTTTAGACATAAAATCCATGTTCTGGATATTATTCCCTGACATTATGAGCTATAACCTATACACTATGGCCTAGAGACAACAATAATCTATTTAAGACTTCTACGCTGTTTGCAATATAGGGGTCAAATCGTTTTTTGTAGATGAACAGTACGCGTGCAACAGTTACATTTTATCCTACTTAATTTTTTCATCTTCCATTGTTACTTCTTGCAATTTCCCATAAATAGGGTAAATAAAATAAAGCTCTATGTAAATAATGTTTCATCACTTTGGTCCACATACACAACAAAAACATAATCCCTCAGATTTTCCGACCCTTGATGTTTTTTTTTTGTTTCTTAATTTTTATTGCTTTTTAATCTCTTGATCCAAGAGTTCACGATTACTTGTAACAGAGTCTTGTGATGATAATATAGCAAAATAGTCTCGCTTTCTCTCCCAGATAAGAGAAATGACATCTTTCGAAATCTCTCACATTGATTTGGAAAATGGTTCCGGCGAGAGGCATTACCGTCGAAGTGAGGTCAGTGAAATCGGAGAAGACAGTTCTTCTTGTGATTACGACTACGATTTTCACTCAGCTGTACGAAGCTTTTGCGGCGATTTTGAGATTCCTGACTTTCTTTGTTATCTATAAAGAAGATGAAGAAATCAAGTTTTAAAAATGTGGGCCTAAGTAAGACTCAATTATATTATTCGTGGGCCTGAATTAATAGAGCATGGTCTTCACGTGACCCAACTAAACCAACCAACAGTTAAATCCAGTAACGGCAACGGTAACGGGAACAACGACAACGGTAACTATGACGGTAACGGTAAAGGTGACAGTAACGATAACGGTGACAGTAACGGTAACGGTAACGGTAACGGTAACGGTAACGGTAACGATAACGGTAACGGATAAGTTGATGGTAACGGAACGTCGGGAACTGTAACGACTAACGAGGACAAGACCTCTGTCAAAGGTAACTTGGTTAAAAGATTATCCTTTTTTTTGTTAATTTCGACCATATGGGCCACAACAAGCCCAATCTTGGTCGGTTTAAGCTTGATATAAATTCTGCTAGATTCAATTCTGTTTTAATTAAAAAATTCTTAAAAATAATATAACAACATTATATATGTTTGACAAAAAAAAAATCATATAATTATTCAACAATGATGCGCAGTTCATTTGAGTCAGTCTTGTTATTAGAGTGAGAAGAGTTGATCTTGTAGAATGCTCTCCATTCATCGATGTTGTTCATCTGATCACATCTCAATTCAGGTAAGCATCTTCTCTCTACAATCTCTAGAATCTTCTCTGTTCTTCCGAGATGCTGAGCCGCTCCTCTTACCGATTCTTCCCTCACTTCTACAGCTGTCACCAAACACTTGACGGATATCACTTGTGCTACGTTGCAAAAACATCCTGAGACTATGTCCGAGATTGTGGTTTCCAGCTTTCTCAACAGAGCTTCCCCAGTTCCGTAGTCTCTTGATTCGTAATCGAGAAGAATGGTTTGACAGATCCGGTACATGGAGTTGGCCGCTAGAGTCTTGATGGGCCAACGAGAGGGCTTGTGCTTCATGCACACCATCAAGTTCATCTGCCACGACTCTGAAAACTCTTTCTTTGCGATCTCCACCAGCTCCCGAAGTGTTTCTTCTGGATTTCTTTCTTGTTTGGATAGTTTCCGAAGATCCACATCAAACCACTTATGATAGAGATCAACTCCTAGCCAAGCTACCTCAGCTGCTTTCCTGAGGTTAGCTAACTCTCCTCCCGTATCTAGGATGCGTTCAAACTTGTTGACAGACTCCAGGGCCTCATTGACAGCATTGATCAACTTCTTGACCGAGGAAGGCTTGACATTGGGAAGAGCTACAGCGATACTTGTGAGTGTTACCAGCGGGAGAGCCCAACAATTGGGTGGCTCTCCAGATGCAGCCAGAGAAGCCACCTTGTTGCTGTCAAACTCTTTAATCCCTTCAAATCCTTTTGAAATGGGTGTTGTTGTTTCCAAAAGCTCTATCAGATTTATCGGCTGTTTTTTCCTTCCTTTCTTTATCCAATGATCCGTGGCCTCACGGTTGCTCCGCACCATCAAATCCACCAGCTCGTCCTCTCCTTCAAGATGCAGGACAAAACTCGCAAGCTCCTGTCTCAAGCTAGGATTTGAACCAGACGTTTCTGACTCAGCGTGAGAGACGGTACCAGTTGCTCTGATGGCGAAATAACAGCAGATCAAGATTCTACTCACACAGTAGACCGAGATGTAACGGATAATCTTGCTTGCAAACACTATCACATACTGTATCCCTATACACACATCCAATATACAACGTTTTGCATCGTGTGCAATCTTCCTGCAGCTGCGATTTTTGAGGATCGAGAGGCTTAAGGGACGTTGTTTCTTCTCAGAGAACCACTGTGTCCAGTAACTCTCTACTCTAAACTCATCTCTGTAATACTTCTTTCCTCTTATTGGACACCTGAAGTTCACAGCCGTGAACCATCTGATCGCAGGAGCAACGGTCCCTATGGCTACTGCGCTAGTCTGGCAAACAAGAACCAGAGAGGTTGACCATTTGTAATCAGAATCTCCATGGCAGAACCCGAGGGACCTCGGTTTTAACAAGAAAGACCGAACCATGGCCTCACCTAGCGTAATGGCACTCAAGAGACAGAAGAACCCAGAAGCAGTGCAAGTGACAGAACGAGCCATCACGAACTGAGGGCTACTGGTGTGAGCCATCATCCAGAATTTAGACAAATCTTGCTGAATCCTCTTAGCTACGGTTGTTCTCTCTGTAGCTAAAGGACACTTCAAGGCAACGTCATACTTCTTCTTGTATTTGGTTTCCAAGATCCTTTTCGTGGTGGGCACTGTAGTCGCCGAGAAACTCAAGATCGTGAGCATAAGAAGCATGAGAAGCACGACCAGAAAATGTTCTTCTTTGAAGACATAGATCGCACCTGTACCTAACTGGATACAGATGTTGACAACGTCAGTGATTACAAGAATCCCTAAAGCCATGAGATTCATGAGGAGATCTTGGTTCTCCATTATACCCAGAGACGGCATCGAATTACCCATCACTGTGCACACGAAGACGCTGCTACTGAGTTTAGCTAACTGATCGTGTCGACTAGGCATGGAAGTGTTGAGATCAACGGAGAGTTTGATCCCGACGCCGATGAAAGTCAGAGAAGTTGCGTTGAGAGAGAAGAACTTACAGGGAAACCAGAATTTCCGGTGTCGGAAGCCGTGAAGAAGATCGGCGGCCATGGCTAGTCCACAGATCAGTGAAGCCACAGCAACGTATAAACCAATCGAAGGCAAGGGTTTACTAAACTCTGCGTCGTTCAAATCGCCATGGGCGTCGCAGCCGAGGGTACCCATGAATGCTATTAGTTCTATGCTCAGATGGTTTTTGATCGAAAAGCTCTTCTTGTTGACTCCATGGATGGCGACAAAGGAGTGTGGTCTTGTTTATAAAAATTTGAGAGAATTTTGGTCAATTTTGGGTGCGTGGAATTTTATAAACATTTGAGAGAATTTCTCACAGTTTTTACTACTGGAGTGGACTGGATCAGTTTTGTTCTTTCTCTCGTGGTTTTGTCAGTTCATGTTTTTTACTCGACTTTTGTCGGTTTTTGGAAGTTTCAATTTTTGTTTCCTTTGATCCTTTTTCAGACAGTGTTGTAGAGGATCCACCTGCTCTGCTCGTCGGAACGACAAGGTTACTTTGTAGAAATTAGTTAGCTTTACTTTTCCATGTCTTTTGGTTCTATTGCTAGACCAAGAAACTATACACTAGCTTCACAGTTTATAGCAGTGAAATAGTCTATGTTTACTATATTTTTCAGTATTAAAACGGATGACGGTTATACAATCAAAATCTCAAACATTAAAAGTGTTGAAACTTGACACTATAAGTTATAATACAATAATTTTGGAATGAAAACAGAGACATTCCTCAATAGTAAATACCATATAATGGGATATTGTCGCATTTTAAATCAAGCGCTACATAACATTACAATGTGAAGACCATCACCTATAACAACATTATAAACCGGCCTCTGTATGAATCTCTCTCTTCTTACACATATCTACAAGCAGCTTTTTAACAATACTTTCGTACTTGTCTGTAAACCATCCCACAAAAAAAAAGAAGACAGCTGGAGATTGGTCTACACGACATTGCGGTTCTCGGGTTGCTGCTGTTTTCAGACCCTCTTTGTTCTAGGTGGAGTCCCGGGGGCGAAAAGGGAGCCTTGGACTGGCTGAGCCATAGGATCAAACTTTTGGGAGGCGAGGTAAGTGAGTGCAGTGACAACATCAGCAATGAGAGGTCTAAGATTTGGCTGCTCTTGCACGCACATTGCTGCCACAGCGAGTGCTTGGTACAATCCTCGTGGAGGGTATTGACCTTGAAGCATTGGATCAGCCATTTGAGAGAATTTCCTCCTGTCCTTAAATAAAGGCCTCGCCTGAAACAGAGCATTTCATAGAATACTACAATTAGAATGAAGAATCTAGAGAGAAAACGAAAGTTTGTTCCAATTGTTTTCTTACCCAAGCGACCAGATTCTGTTCTCCAGTAGATCTTGAATTGTCTATGGCTTTCCTACCGGTTATAATCTCCAAAAGAACAACCCCGAAGCTGTAAACATCTGATTTGAGTGTTAGTTGGCCTGTCATTGCATACTCGGGAGCGCAGTATCCGTACGTTCCCATAACCCGTGTCGACACATGAGACTTGTCACCCACTGGACCAAGTTTAGCCAACCCGAAGTCAGATAGCTTCGGGTAGTAGTCATCACCGAGCAGAATATTGGAGCATTTCAAATCCCGATAGATCACTGGAGGCATGGTTTTGTCGTGCAGATACTCCAACCCTTTTGCAGCACCTGCAGCTATTTTCATTCTGGTGTTCCAATCGAGTGGCTGCTTACCAGGTGAAATGTCTGGAGAAAAAAGCATCGCCCGATTGAAAATTTAAGACATTTGCCTTTACGCTATCAAATGATCCAAACGTATAAACAGAGGTTTTGTCTTAGAAGCGGATACCGTGCAAATGATCTTCCAGTGACCCTAGAGGCATGTACTCATACACCAGAAGCCTTTGGTCTCCATCAGCACAATATCCAATTAGGTTAACAAGATTCGGGTGATGAAGGAGACTCAACATCAGAACCTCAACGAGGAACTCTCTGTTTCCTTGTAAACCATTATGATCAAGTTGCTTGATAGCCGCTGTCTACAAATGATTCATAATGTCAGTGAGCTTTCACTATTAATAACTTTCAAAAGGTTAAAACCAGAAGAACCGAGAAAAGAATAAAGAAACGAACCTGGCTAGTGCTTGCTAAGTATCCTTTGTAAACTCTACCAAATCCTCCTTCCCCTATAAGGCATTCTTTTCTGAAGTTTCTAGTGGCAGTAGCTAGCTCAGAGAATGTAAACGTTTGTGCCACAATGGGATCAGACCCTTTGCTTTTGGATTCACTCACGGACAATTTGGCCTTAGATTTCTCTACCAAAAAGAAAGCGAGAAGAAATAATCATTGATCGGCACAAGCAGAACAGAAGTGTCTCAAGATCAATACTTTAAATCGCAGGATCAACAAATCAAAGTTTCTAGCAATAAGAATATCTTGAGGCAAGAGTCATCATCATCCTTGATATTAACAGTCCCATTTACACTTAAGCTACTGCAAGTCACTACCAACAAGAGCTCAAGAAAAGCAACCATGTGATTACTAAATTTGTAGAAAAAGCATATCAGAACAAAATATAGAATCCCCGATTTCAGCTTTCATTCGATTAATAATCATCAAAATAGCGAAAATTCACAACTTCATCAAGACTATTCCACTGGACAAATAATCTATGATGTACCAATAAACCGGAAAGAGCCATGCAATAACAAATCATTTAAGCAAAGATACTTCTAAGAGTAACACAAGTGAATCAGAGCAAAATTCAAAAACAGTCTAAAGCTACTAAAATCGCAGGGAAATAAATCTCTCTAAAAAAAGTCAAAAACCCTAATCAGCATTAGCAAATGGTGGCTCACCGGAATCAGACAGCATAGTAATGATAAAAAGCTTAAGAAGTTCCAAAATTTGGTTAGAAAAGGGTTAAACTCAGAATCGAAGAATGTAACTGAGCATCGGTCTAAACAGCATACCTGAAGAAGACACAGAGCACTTCCTGTTGAGCTTTTCGTCACTGTTCCTCCTTGTCTTAGTCCTCCCGCTCGATTTACCAGAACAAGGGATCCAACCCATTACCTTCTCGATCTACTTCGTCTTCTTCTCCCAATGATTCTTCGTTTTGATTGCGTTCGATGATCTCGAAAGCGAGAGAAAGAGAGAGAGAGAGAGAGCTTTGAAATGTATAAAGAGCACGCCAATCGCTGGATTTTTCGATTTTGTTTTTAAATATAGATTTTCCCCGAGTTGGTTAAATATTATTTTCTTTATAACTTAAATTTAAAATTTAAATGTTTGTGATAATGTGTAACGGGTTTGACTTTGACATATAAAAATGAAAAAAAAAAACAGACATATAAAAATTAAAATTAATTTCTGGTAAAGTATCAACAGATGAAAATCGATCTCAAGGAGATTGTGGAGATATTTAAAAAACAGCCATATTTTTTAGGAAAATAGTCAAAAAGTAATTTAATAATAAATATACTCGGTTTTTTATGGACCCTGGAATTACTCTTAGGTGAGGGTATTGAATCCACATTTTTAATGGAATTCCAAAGAATTCATAATTCTATATTTAATTATAGTGTTATTCAATTGGGAATTCATCAATTCTTTTAATTGTATGTATAATTGGATTAAATATTTGTATTCATTCTTTCGAGATATACTTTAAATTGGATTAAATGTTAATGTTACTATATAAATTTATGTCATTTGGAAAGAATCTAATAGAAAATTTACTACTGAAATACGAAAAGATCAAATCTTTATTGCTTTTAGGTGGTCATTTGGATGGAATTATTATAAAAAAGCTCAATTATTTAAGTTAGTCGAAATCTTCCTGAGTTCATGAAGATCCTCTATTGCTTCTATCTAATGCTCTGTTAGAATTAGGCATTACCTTTATGATTTGATCTTCACCCGACCATTCCTAAGATAGAAACTGTTGAGGTTTTTCTATTCTATTTGAACAGATCTCTAGGAAATGTGTTTATGCAAACACTGACAATGTAACAATATGAAAAGTAACATGCAAACATTGACACTGCAGCAACATGAAAAGTTGAAACTATGTCACTGTTTCATTAGAGATCAACAACCCAACAAAATCTATGGCTACCTATGGGCCACTCTGTCAAACTCACGTGTCAAAGTCCGGGACAAGAATGTCTTCAGCGGCTGATTGATGTAAGAGCGGTAGTCCAAGAATGCTAGCCTCATGAGTTCCTCCAACAAACGAATCCTCGATTTTTCAATAAGCAATAGCTTTGAATCGATTAGAGCAACCTGCAAAAATCAATACACTTTTTAGGGAAGCTAAACAAAATTATGTTTATCATGTTGTTAATTAATCAAAAGAATTCAGATTAGAACCTTTTCGTTGACCATCGATTGCAGAGCATCTGTGGACTTCAACACTGTTTCCTTACTGGCTGTTTTAAGATCCACGAAATCCTCTGATCTGGGGAAATCAAACTTGGTCGGACACGATTCTCCTCCTCTGAGAACATCAAGCACTGCACACAAGTAGAATTTCCTGGTTTCATTGTCTCCGCATCTGTCGCATACATGAGATGCATAACTGGTCTTTTGATCTTTCTCAAGATTCCTTCCACTCTTGCACACCTCTCTTACGTGGGTAAGAGCTGCATCATAACTCAGAAACTGCGATTTCTTCGCATCTTTGGTTCGCAAGGTCCTACACGTGAACTGAACGGCTCTCAGAACAGCCACCCAAACATCAAGGTTGTGTTCACTAATAGGACAGGGAAATTCCCATCTGTTTTCATCTCCTGAAAAGTGGTCGTGTAACCATGTAATCATACCATCCCCACGAGGATGAACATTGGCGTAGTGAACTTTGGGATCAAGACAACGGACTTTCCCTTCTTTATCGACATGATCAACCCCGTCTTGTAACAGTCTCTTATCCAGAAGCAGAAATGAAAACTGAGAGTCAAAGTCGAGCCTTCCTTTAACTCCATTACCACTGCACGAACTGTTCACTGCTCTGCAAACCAGATCTGTACCATCATCCCTTGTACAACTGATTTTTCTGAGAAATGCCAATATTTGATGCAGCTCATCACGTCCCAGAAAACAGATACTCTGAGGTGTTTTGAGCAGGTGATAATCAGTAAGATTTCTTGTGGAAACTTCAAGTGACTCAAAATACTTGAACACAAGATGCATCACGCAGTCTCGAATGCTAGCAGTGAGAAGTTTATGTTTATAGAAAGACACAAGGAGAGATTTTATTTGTTGGAGTAACTCACTGCGCTCTTCATCCTCAGCAAGAGGCCAATCTGAGCACCATCCATTACGATATGCAATCACTGGTTTCTCTTCCTTTTCCTTGTTAACATCCACTGGTTTCTCTTCCTTTTCCTTGTTAACAGCGTCTGCATCCACTGGTATCTCTTCCTTTTCCTTGTTAACATCCACTGGTTTCTCTTCCTTTTCCTTGTTAACAGCGTCTGCATCCATTGGTTTCCCTTCCTTTTCCTTGTTAACATGAGATGCAATGAATTCTTTATTGTTGATCTTGTTAACAGCGCCTATTGCATTCACTGGTTTCCAACTTCCCACCGATATCTTATGAGCCCATGACTCATCTAGCATCCGGGGCATAACATTTCTGGAAGAAGGTTCATATCCTGCAGAATGTACTTCTTCAAGATGATGCTTACAGTGTTCAACAGTAGAGAACCTCTTGGAACAACTTCGACAAACCCAAAAAATCCATTTTTTCTGCTTCTTTACATATGCCAGAACTTGCTCCAAAGCATCTGATCCACCACTAACCTTCTCGACCCAGGCTTCGAGTTTGGTAAGGCGCACTTTCATAAAGTTCCTTTTGTAATCAGCACTCAAACCTGCCCAAAACGGCCTCAATTTTTCAATTTCCCCAGTTAATATTTGTTCTGCTACAGGAGATCCAACGGGAGGAGCCTTGGAAACAGGATTCGCGATCTCTGACTCTGCAATTTTGATTATACGCTCCATTTCCTTCCTAGTCTCAAGCAAATCAGGCGAGTCAAGCAAATCAAGAAAAGCTAAAGATTTTCTGGCTTTTCTCAAGGATTTCTTGTAATACAACAGCGAACCAAACTCCTCGGCCAAAGTGAACAGTGCCGCTGCCGAATACGGTGGAAACCGAACGATTCTCGAGAAGCATTCAACAGAGCCCAACAAGTATAAGAATTTCAGGTCAGTGTTACCTATGTCTTCTACTTCCTCTATGTCTTCTTCTTCCTGATGTTCATCTGATTTGCTGTTGTGTTTCCCTAAATCGCGAAAGATTTTGCCTTCTAGGTTATCAACATCGTCCTTGTCTTCCCCTTTCGCGAAAGACATTTGGTTAATCAACAGCAACGCCCTGATGTGAGATCCTTCGTCGTAGAAAGCTCTGGCCTTTTCGAAAAGCTCCTTGAACGAAGAATCCATGGTTAGAATATGCAGAAATGGTTCTCAAGATTCCTGAGTTTTCTTGGCCGTGGCTTGTTTCGGAAGTAAGAGTAGAGGAGGGAAAATTAACTAGGAAGGAGAAGGGCGACGTATTCAAGCTGTTGGCTTTGACACGCACGAGCCACGTGACAGGATGGGCTTGGGAACAAAAAAGGAGGCCCATTGAGGAATTGTATCGAGCACCTTCTGGGCATTCCCGTTTGGGGTAAAAATGTAACATCAACGAAACTGGTATCAAGGACAGGTTAGGGATTGAAAGATCAGTAATAATAACTAATAAGATCGTAACTTTGAAGACAAACTAATAAACTATGAAATGGGCTTAGTTCCTTATTTGATTGTATCCATTAAAGGCCCACTACGTGAGATATCGAGTTGCCGACAAATATACTCAAAACATACTAGGGTTTGACGAAGTTTTTTTTTTTTTTTTTGTATTAATTTTGTTAATCAAATGACGAAGCTTTGTATTGACGTATGAATGAATCTGAATACTGTATGTGGTTGTGTCTCCATGATATATATACTGTATTTTTTTTTTTGTATTAATTTTGTTAATAAAATCTAAAAGAAATGGTGTAAGCAAAATACTTTTAACGACAAAAATAATCGAATTAAACTTCTTCATATTTTATTATATGTTTTCAATTTATCCGAATTTTATATCCGTTACGGATCCCATAAAAATACTCAAAAGTCAAAACATATTCGAATTAGTTCCTTGTTTGATTGTATTCATTAACGGCCCTCTACGATAGATATCGCGTTGCCGACGCTGTTCTTAGCGTTTTCTTTTGTTTGATTCCTATAGAATCAGATCGAGTTTCAGAATTCGAATTCGAAGGTGAAGAGAGCTGAAAATGAAGAAATTTTGTGCAAAGCTATTCCTCTATCGCTAAGAGGAGTTGATGGTCTGTCTTCTGCCATGAAATCATACATATCCTGGAAACGAACAAACACCATTCACATAACTTATAAGAATTGGTTAAATGGATATAGACAAGTATAACGGGGGCGTCTAATCCATTCCTTGTCCATTAACCAGAAGGCAATTGTTTTTTTATCACCAACAAGAGCTTGGTCATGACTCGTCTGAAAGCATAAAATACGACATCGTATCGTACTCGGGGTACAAACAGGGGTTATTGTTTTACTACACATCTACAAACTACAATCCTCCAAATCTTTCGTCCTAAATCCACAAACCAGACCGTACAACGACAATACCAAACAATCAAATGTCGTCGTGTCTATGTTTCGTGGAATAGTCGTATCAAAGAATCAGACTTTGAGGGTAAAGAAAAATTGTTATAACACGTGATAGATAGATTGATAGATCCCAACAAAGATGATGAGAACGTTACTACTTTTTTTTTGGGCTGAGCAGAGTTAGCTATCATCGCCGTTTTTTATATCGTTATCGTCCGTTGCAGCGGCTGTTTTACGGACGAATTGGCCTCGGACACGAGGGCGTTGTTCTGCTAGTTTTTTCCGGCTTTGGTATCGTACCTGAGGTAAAAAAAAAACCATTTTTATGAATAAAAACCAAACTATCACCAAGGGTATTTTTATTAGAAAACTTAAAAAAAAAAAAAAAAAAATCAAAAGCCTTGGGTTGATCCAGAAATTACCTTCTTTCTGAAGCACCTCTCTTTTCTCTTCTGACGGAACTTTGTCAAAGCAGCTTCTCGTTGGGAGATTTTATTTTCGTCCGCCACATTCCCGCTTCCACTTCCACTGCCGCTACCATCGCCACTTCCGCTTTTGCCAGCACCGTTATCACTTCCCATATTCATCCCTCCAGCATTCATGCCATTGCTGCTTCCATATGGGCCACCATTGCTTCCATGACCACTACCTGATACACTTCCATTCACACTGTAGTTCACTGCGTTGTTGTTACCTTCAATCGCCTCGTTGTACACATTTGAGGATCCACATTGTGGCGGTAACTTCCGCTCAGGGACGTGAACATGATTATAGGAGGAGTGATGTTGATTATGATCACACGGTAGAGGCTGAAACGATGAATGTTTGACTGATGAAGATCCGGCTGAGCTTACTTTTGGAGCTCCTGGCTTTGTGAAAGCGTTGTTCTCAGTCGTTGAGCTCATATCGAAGTTATTGCTACCGACGCGTGAGTGATGATTATTGGGGAGACTCTCGTTCATGTTTGAGTGACAATCACATGCCGCTTCAGTCTTTTTTATAAGATCTTGGCTACTATTATCATGAAGAGAACTGCTTCCCAAGTTCCCGCCAGAAAGCTTATTGGCATTTGAGGCTGGATTATACCTGTACAAGTTCAACAATCGGACTCATACTTCCTCAATACAACATTCTATTTGGTTATATAAAAAAAAAGAAAACAGAACTTTTAGGATTTGTTAATGATTCTAAAAGAGTACCTTGAGAAAGCTGAACCCTCTGAACGCCTCAGCACATTGCGGTCATCCCTAACTATTGTCTCATCCTCTTTAATTCCTCTATGCCTCTTTGAACTGTGTTCCACGTGCATTAGCTCTTCGGAATTTTTGACGGCAGCTTCATTGGTATCTAAAGTTTTGCAGTGTGTGTTAGGCGCCTCGGGTTGTCTATTATCTTGAAGGTGGTTAGAAATAGCTTTGAAACCCGAGCCTCCATCTTCATGCATTTGTTTACTTGAAGGGCTTTCGCTGCTGATGTCCAATGGTCCTTTTCCAACTTTCTTTTTCCATTTACTAGAGCTCTTTTCAAATGAATTATCCTGTCTCATAATGCCAGTAGTTTTAGTTAGGGGTTCATCTTTTGGCTCCAGTGCCAGATCACAGTTTCTACGAATACTAGTCTCCAAGTCTCTACCCATTGTGACATCTTCTGCAGAAAAAATGGGGGAAAATGCATTCAATATCATGTTTTTAAGATTCGGTACAACGAAGAGTACGGAAGAAACTGAGAGATCACAGCTTCCTTTCTTTACCAAATTTTTCATCCTGTTCTTGAGTCTCCTTCTCAGCAGGTGCTGCAACCACCTGATTACTGGGAACCTCAGGGTTAGAATGTACCACTTGTGCGCAAGTGCTATCAACTCGATCCCATGGAGATACCGCTCGTGGACTGTCATCAACCTCAACAGCTCTTTTCGTCCAAGAGCTCTGAGAAAAGGAGTATATAAAAATAAATCAAGGTTCTGGAAAATATAGCACCTGTTTGCAAAATAAAACTTCGGAAATAACTAAATTTTTTCACCCAGTTTATCACTGAAAAGAACTAAGTTAAAACATCATCGAGTTCTACAATTGGTTCATTAAGCGCTTCCACCATTTATAAGTATCTGAGTGCACATGCGAAGTTCTCATCCGTCCCCTACCATTTACGGGGAAGAAATTTCAAGAGGGAAACTTATCAGATATATATTAGATTATTGATACTGCACATTCTCTTACCTGAGCCCCACTCCCATCACTACTTCCATCACTAGCATTCAGGCCAATGCTGCCATTTTCATTCTCACCACTGCTTCCTGAATCGTTGTCAGATTTTCTAATACTCTTTGATTTCACAGACTTTTGAGTTTGATGTGTTCCGCTTTCACTTCCACTGCCGCTAGACTGTGAATAGGAAACAAGGAAAACCATGAGAAACCAAAAAGTAGATACCAACAGCTTTTCAGATATTAACAAGGGACGTACACTTTGGCATCTTCTCCAAACATGTTGCCAAAGGATCTTAAGTTCGTTTTTTCTTATCGGCTTAACAAGAAAGTCAACTGCTCCTTTTGATAAGCACTTAAAGACCAGCCCCATTGAGTCGTGAGATGACATCACTGCAACACAAATCTCACAGGGATATGTAGTTAAAAGCATCTACGTCTAAAGGAAGCTAGAGAAGAATCAGCAAAGCGTGTATCTACTTAAGGAAGAGCTCGATGTACAACGACCAGAGACAAAGAACTCACTGATGACGGGGATATTCCGACGAGATTTGTGATTCAAAATCTTGCATAAGAGGCCGATCCCAGATAAGTAAGGCATGACGACCTCTGTTAACACAATATCAATATGATTGTTTAGATCTTCTAACACCTTCCAAGCTTGTATACCATTTGCTGCCTCAACAACTGCCATGAAAGAGTTGATAATCAATCAGTAACCAAAACCCAAGGCCAAAAAAAAAAAATAATTGATCCGACCAGCATCCAACGTTACTTAAGAAACAACATTTGCAACAAGGGAGACACAAATGCTGAAATTGGTATAGATTATAGATCAGCCTGAGTCCTAGGCTTCAAAACTGACCTTCATAGCTACAATTACGAAGAAGTGCAGTAACGATATAACGAGTGCAGTCATCATTTTCCACAAGCAGAACTCTTATGGTTCGCACATGAAGAAACCTTTCCCAACAAACAGTCGCCGCTGTTTGTTGTGACTGTGGAATTTGCAGTCCAGCTGAGCCTTGCCCAGCCCCTGCACTCCCATTTCTCACATCCACAGTGATTCCATTGGCTTTACCTTCTTCACTATGCCTCTCAGGCCGACTCTCAACCCTATCGAATTTCGTATCTCCGGTTTTTCGATCAGTGATTGGGTAAAGCGAACCCTCCCCGTCCACATTAACACTCATCACACCAATTCTGCTTCGCTGAGTTCAAATGATCAAAATATTAAAACACTTCAATCAAAACCAAAGCAAAAACCCTAATTTCCATAAATGCCAAAGCTAGAGGAGTTATAATCTAACAATAACTCAGATTAACAGAGAAAAGAGTTGAAGACCACGAATTTTGAAACCACCAAGCAATCAAGTCAATTTTTGCAAAATTATCAAAATCTAAAAAACTGAATCTCGACTAATCAGACAAATCAAAAACCAAACAAAAGCATCTGAATTCCAAGCGGGGAATGATCGTACGATAATCAAGTTTTACAACGAAGAATCGAGCTCCACAAGTTGCATCAATCACCTCTGCAACCAGAAAAATGGATCCAGCACAAGCAGCTACCGTTTGGGAAAGAGAAACATAGAATCAAAACGACAACAGAGTTGAGAAAGGAAAGCAATTACACAAAAATCGAAGCTTCTCTGCTTCAGAAAGAACAAATACAAAAGAGAGTGAACAATTTGATTCAGAGGTTTTTCTGTCTCCCAGAGAGTAGAAATCGGAGACGACCATAAGCCACCGATTTTTCTTTTTCCGGAGATATTAGAAAGATTGTCGCGGAAAAAAAAAGAAATAAAAAATTGAAGTATCTGACGTGGACAAAACTAGAGGTCCCGAACGTTCGATAGACCCACGTCAGATCGGATATTTCCACATCACGAATCGGGAAGGATTGCTGACGTGGACGATATCTAAAACAGTTGTTCAGGAGGCTAGTGGCAGATCTGAGATCTTTTCGAGATGACACGTGGAATAGTGGGAAGGAAACGTCAAGTGGTAGCTCATCGGGACCGTCGATTTGATTTTGGCGGAAGAGACTAGCGTTTAAAGATTTTATAGATGTTCCAATATTGGGATCAAGATATGGGCCGTAAAATAGGCTTTTAAAGTAAAAAGTCAACGAATGCCCCAAAAAAATATCCAAAAAGAAAGAATCGTCGACAGCAGGGTTCGAACCTGCGCGGGCGAAGCCCAACAGATTTCAAGTCTGTCTCCTTAACCACTCGGACATATCGACTTCCTGCCACAACGCCAAATTTATTTTTGATATTTCTATCGCTTAATTTGACCTAGAAATGACCTTGACAAGAGACGTTTTACCTAAAGAGTAAATTTTCCCGCCATTGTTGGAATCAGTACTCTCGCCGTCGCCGTCCAGAAATGGCGGATAAGAAGAAGCGCAAGCGATCTAAAGATGACCAAGCGGAAGATCTTCCTTTCAAAAGCATTCTGGAATCAGACGACGTTATCCTGCAGCTTCTGAAATCCTATATTTCCTCTTCTTTATCCGCCGCCGCCGGAAACGGTGCCTCCTCCTCGTCTTCATCGAAACCACTAACCCTAGCCGACCTCTCTCTCTCATCTTCCTGCCGTGAAGTCGCAGATCTCTCCCTCTCCTCCGTGCAGACAGCTATAGAGACGGTCATCGTTCAGATCGCCCGTTCCATTCTCGCCGGCGATGGATTCTCTTTCAGCGTGCCCTCACGCGCCGCCTCGAACCAGCTCTATGTCCCGGAGCTCGACCGCATAGTGCTAAAAGACAAATCTACCCTCCGTCCCTTTGCTTCCGTTTCTTCCGTCAGGAAAACCACCATCACCACTCGAATCCTCGCCCTTATCCACCAACTCTGCCTCAGGAACATTCACGTCACCAAGCGTGATCTCTTCTACACCGACGTTAAGCTTTTCCAGGTTAGTTACTTTCCTTCAAGCTCTCAAATTTGATACTTGAAAGGATACTTTTAGTTCCAGTATTTGTAGACCCATTAGAAGATATGTCTGAGCAAGCAATGGCTCTTGGAATCGAACGAACATCTCTGGTTTTTTTCTCAATCGGTTCTGTGTAGTTGAACAAAGAAGTTTCAGTTTGGAATGTTTTGAACCAGTTTGCAACCTTACTGAATTTCAGGACCAGACACAGAGTGATGCTGTGTTGGACGATGTCTCGTGTATGCTCGGCTGCACAAGGTCAAGCCTCAATGTAATTGCAGCAGAGAAAGGTGTGGTGGTGGGAAGGCTAATATTCAGTGACAATGGAGACATGATAGATTGCACAAAGATGGGAATGGGTGGGAAAGCAATTCCACCAAACATTGATCGGGTTGGAGATATGCAGAGTGATGCTATGTTCATACTCTTAGTTGAAAAAGATGCAGCTTATATAAGGTTAGCAGAAGACAGATTCTACAACCGGTTCCCCTGTATCATCGTCACTGCAAAAGGCCAGCCCGATGTAGCCACGAGGCTATTCTTGAGGAAAATGAAAATGGAGCTTAAGCTTCCGGTGCTTGCCTTGGTGGATAGTGACCCTTACGGGTTGAAGATCTTGTCTGTTTATGGATGCGGGTCGAAGAACATGTCTTACGATAGTGCAAACTTGACTACACCTGATATTAAGTGGCTTGGAATCAGGCCAAGTGATTTGGACAAGTATAAGATACCTGAGCAGTGTAGGTTGCCAATGACTGAGCAGGATATTAAGACCGGAAAAGATATGCTAGAGGAGGATTTCGTGAAGAAGAATCCCGGGTGGGTCGAGGAACTTAACCTGATGGTGAAAACAAAGCAGAAGGCTGAGATTCAGGCGTTGAGCTCTTTTGGTTTCCAGTATTTGTCAGAAGTTTACTTGCCCCTGAAACTGCAGCAGCAGGACTGGCTCTGATCATCAGGTTGTTGTCTTCCTGTTCAATTAGAGACCAACAACTGTACGCTACAAATTTCGAGTTTCTGATCATGTAATTGCCTGTTTCCAATCATGTGAATTATTGCAAAGACTGAAATGTGGTTTTAATTTTTATTGCCTGAATCTACACAGAACTGGGAAGATAGATGTCAGCTGATTAAGCTTTAGATACAGAGGAAAAAAAAAGGAAAACTCTTATCTAGAAGGCATACAATATGTGCATCGAGATAATATGCAACTTTTCCTCATTATTTTGTGAAAATTAGTTTAAAATTTGCATAGAATACAAAGATGATTAATAATGTACCCGTCAGGATCAGCTACTTTCTGCGCTGCAGCCACTGATGAAGAGACACCTTTGTCACCATCAACCTCTCCAGCATCGCAGGTCTCCTCGTTGAGGATATACCAACAATCGACTTAGTGTTCTCTGCTGTATGCTCTGGATCTTGGTCTGTATCATCCAAACATCGTGCATCCTGTTTTATGTCTAGCACATGTCTTTTTCCAGCAGGAAGAACCACAAGAGACAATTCATCTTTTAAGAGCTTTACTAGCACATCTTTCACAGCAATCTCTTGCTTTCCTGAATCGGTATTTGCTTCACCGGTTCCTACAATGATCAACATATCATCTGTAACAACATCACCTGTTGCAAGAGGGAGATTCAGTTAGTTACAATTGTGCTTTCTAGTCTACGTTGGCATATTCCCATTTTTGCCCATGTTTGTATGATATTCCCATTTGAAATTATTTCCTAGTCAAAACAGTAAATGTAAGATGTATTGGTGTATGTGTATCGATTCTAACCTCGCATATAGTCTTCCTTGATCATTCGCAAAACTGCTAGAACAACAAGTCGAGCCTCAACCTGTAGATGGATGCAGAAGTTTGACAAGAGCAAATACTTCAATGACTCATTGATTGGCATCATTAGCTTACCTTGGTAAGTCCTTGAACGTCAATTGCAAGGTTACCGGCTGTCCTCTCTTGCAAGTGTGCAGCTACTTTTTCAATGAGTAGACTTACTGGTCTCCCCAAGTTAGTTCCTTTCTGTTCACTTGTTTTATCTTGGCTTTGACCGTTTTCCTGTATGACTCCTTCGCACCACTCCTCGATAAGCTCCTTGAGAAAGTGATCGTTAGGTTTGTACCTGCAGTATTGTGGCTTTGCTTGTAAGATCAGAGGAATGCCTCCTCACTTGTCTGAAGATGCAGAACCATCAAGAAGAGAAGTAAAAGTAGACCACAAAACTTGATTGCACTTACCCTGCTTTTCGCATGTCCTGATATATAGCTAAGCATTGCCTCACTTCAAGTAAAGAACCATATTTGCTCCGTGCTTTGAGAAGCGTATTATAGGTCACCTGAGAAACAACTTTCTGGACTGAGAGATGCTAAATTCCCTCAATTTAGACTAGTCTAATAGCTTCAGAAACGTTTATGCATAATTTAGTACACAGCACTAGTAATGAGGATGCTCCCTAAGGTGGTGTGATGGATAAAAGGTCAATTTATTTTAATGATAGCTAAAGTATACAGCATTAAAGAAAAATTCATATTTGGAGGAGTTAGTAGCTGAAAGGGACAAAAAAAGACAAAGCCACTCGACCAGGAGAATTACCCAGTTTGGCTTTATCTGATATCTCCTCATCTCCTCGAACAAAGAAAATGCCAACTTCAAACTTTTATTTTCTGCGCAAATCTGCAAGATAATAAAGGTTGAATCTTCACACCTTTGAGTTGAGCAATAAAAAACAGCACCACTAAGGGAGAGATGAATACCTTGATAGCTGTTGTGTAGGCAACAACATCAGGTCTGGTTCCAGCTGAATGCATAGTTCTCAAAATCTGTGCTGGGAGAAGAAAATCTATCAGGGAACTTATTACATTTCTGCATAAATGTATCCGAAAGCTTATAAACTGAAGCAGGAGAAGTATGATCACCTTAATGTCATTTCTATGTTTTAGGAGAGATTTGGACGCATAATTTCAAAAAATGAAGAGAAAAGTTGACTCACCCGTACAGCACCTTCTACATCGCCTGAACCTCCACATATATCGATCAAAGTCGACCATGTAATTTGATTTGGTGCAAGACCTAGGCTCTTCATCTCATCCATCAATTCTTTTCCTCGATAGTAATCGGTACCACAGGCTTTTAAGAGTATATTATATGTAGCAGTTGTCGGCTTGAAGAAAAATCTATTTGAAGCTTGGATAGAAGGTGAAGTAGAATTGCTATTCATCAAAGATCCAGGACCAGGATTTTTCAATTTATTTGGGCTGGAAATGCCATCTTTACTAACTATATCATCTGCATATAAGGCTCCCTTAACTGAGCTTCCCTTCCAAGATTGAAAAAGACGAAAAGCTCGGTCATACTGGCAAGCTTCAACGCAAGCATGCAGTAGGATGTTGAAACATTGAGAATTAGGCTCACAACCAGATGCAAGCATTTCTTCAAATAGGTGATTTGCCTGCTCCACTAAACCTGCATTGGCACAGGCGCTGATTAACGACGACCATGTATGAGTATTTGGGGTTACACCAACAGATTGCATATCATCTTTGACTTTGAGTGCCATTTTCCACATCTTTGCATCTGCGAAAACCTGATCTTGAGGCATTATTTAAAGACTTAAGGGATACAAAGCAAAAAACAATGATAGCCTCAGGTTTCCAATCATGTGGATATTGTACCTTTATAATAGTACAATATGTAAAGGCGTCCAACTTCAACAGTCCAGAAGATTCCATTCGCTTTGCTTCTTTGTATATGTCCTGGGCAAGATCAACCCGTCCAGCCAGGCAACATGTTTTCAGTAGTATATTGTAGGATGTCATGTCAGCTGTAACATCAAGTTTCTGCCCATGAAATGTAGAGTTGAAAGTCAGTCAATACCCACTTGGTAGATTAAGCTCTTAGCAATTCAAAATACTATCTAGACAGTCCACCTACATATATAGTCATATCAAGAGACAGAAAGAAGAACATACCTGCATATTCTTGTATACTTTTAGTGTGTACCCAAGATCATGTGAATTAACGTTCATTAGACTGTTCATAACATAAATGTTTGGCTTAATGTTTTCTTTGAGAAGATCCTGCCACAAAATTTAGAGTTAATTACAAGTCTCAATTGCAGAATGGCAGAAAAAAAGTGAAATGTACCCAAAAATAAAAGTTGAAGGACGCAAGAAATTCTGTATTTACAACTTAATGGTCCATTTAAGGGATACTTATGTACAACTCCGGTGTAATCAGGGAATTACCTCATATATGTACCTCGATTTAACATAATCACCACATAGGCCACAAACATCTATCATAGTGCGGTATATATACATGTTAGGAGTATCTAAAATCTGTTTGCAGGCTTCATATGCTGTCATTACAGAGACCATATCTCCTTTCTTTCCGAAACCATGAATAATTCTACAAAGCAATATCTCTGTATGCGGCAAAAGACATGCGTATCTGCATTGCATATTGATCAAATCGTTAGCACACTATATTCAGCATCCTTGGGGTTAATGGCTCAAGAAAGATTACAGTCAACGGAAGAACAGTTACATTTTGCATTTTAGACCTTACCTAATAGCTAATTGGGGATTGGAAATGTCAACACAAATCTTTACGACATCAAACGGGTCCACCAGCTCTTTGATTTTGAATCTGAAACCTGAAATAAGAATCAGCCGCTCAAGCCAAGAGGTTCAAAGTTCGGTTTAATAGCACAGTGTAACACCAAGATTGATATTAGTATTTTTTTTTTTTTTGCTAAATAGATTGATATTAGTATTACCCGCAAGTATCTCCATTAGGTCAATAGCTTTCTCCACTTGCACAGAGTTAGCCATTGCGCGAAACTGTTTCCTCATTAATTTCACAGACGATTCATCGACGAGGTCCAATGGAGCAATCCCTATCTTCTCAATTCTTTTCAAAGTGTAAACCACGCTCTCGATCTTTCCTTGTCGAAGATTCAACGAAATTCCCTTCGATAAGAGATCAGAATCAACCATCGAAGCGAAGCGTGCCACATTAGCTCCGGACTCAGAAGCCAAGGTCTCCGCGATGAGGGCGACGTCTTGAATTCGGCCGTCCTCGGCGAGCTTCGAGGCAAAATCGGCATAATACTCTACGGAGCCGTCTGGAATCCATCTTACGGCGTCAGAGAAATGGCTTGAGAGAGTATTCGCCGAGGAAAGTGAAGCAGGAGAAGCTGAGTGTTGTTGCGGCAGCGACGGCAGTTGCTTGGTGAGGGAAGGACTGGATTTAGTTTTCCGATAGGGCTCCGGTGCGGTGGCGTAACAGAGACGGTGATTGTGGTGGTGGTGAGGATTGGTTATGACGGAGGAGGAGCCAAAGACGATGACAAGGTCCCTCATTCCTCGCCAACAGTTAGGATCATCATCATCAATTCATCATCATTGTGGCTCACTTTCTTATTTTTAATTTTTTCAATTTTTGTTTCCATTTTAAAAAATGTAAATGGATTGGATTTGAAAGGCTATTCTTACAACTTCCAAACCGGACCGGATTTGTGGTACAATACACTGGTTAGTCTAAACCAATTTGGTACATTGATGAGTGATGACACTTAAAATTGCATTCTTAATGCGTAAAACGGTAAAAGTTAGGCCAAACATTTTTTAATCAATCCTTTAGTAAAGTTGCATTTCTAATGCTTAAATCTTATCAAATTATATATTTGTATTTTATAAAGTCTATATGGGGCACATGCCAATTTCAAGGTTTTTTGTTTTGTTTTTGATTAAAAAAGGAAAAAGAGAGAGAATCGGGGGAAAAACATCGACCCATGAAGCTGTATTCTACTGCTGATAGTAATCTGCACACGTGATTAGCTTTGAAGCTCACATCGAAAGAAAAATAAAAATGATTTAAAATTTTGATAAATATAAAAATAAAAGGGAAAAAAATGGATGGCCTCAAATCCGAAGGAACCATCTCCTCCACATATTTACACCAACTTCCTGCCCGCCATGTGGATATTGTCATATCTTTCTCTCTCTCTCTCTAAGCTTGCTCTGTTCTCTATCTCTCTAAACAGTCGCTATCTTGAAGAAAACCGATGACCTCGTCGCCGTCAATAGATCCGGTGGTCGCTGAAGTACGACCGTTGGAAACGTCTGCAGATGCTACAGAATCGACGACGACGACGACGGTGTCTTCTCTATCGACGGAAGCTGCGGAAGCTCCGGAGAAGAAGGTGAGGAAAGCTTATACGATCACCAAGTCTAGAGAGAGCTGGACGGAAGGAGAGCACGATAAGTTTCTGGAAGCTCTTCAATTGTAAAATTACTGGCTCTATTTCTCACTTTTTTCTTCTTCGAGAAGGGATTTGGTTTACTGATTTTGTGTGTTTTCGAGCTCCAATTGTAGCTAAATTTGCGTAATTTTACTTCATTTCTTTTTAGTCTGCTTAATACACTTATCAGAAAAAGGTTTTGTATGTTAGGTTTAGTTCTGACCTAAACGATTTTGTTAATTTGGCCCTTTCGGATAAAATATTTTGTCAGGGTAATATAGTGAAATAAAGTTTCATCAGATCAAAGTTTGGTTATGTAGTCGATCATCTGGAGTTTTGCCTTGAGGTTCAGATAAATGTTAAATGGGATTTTGCAGAAGCTACAGTATACCAGATAGACCAGAGCATGAAAACCTTTTTCTTTGTTAGACTAAGTGCAGGATTTTGGTAATGGTTCGTTGCTTCCAAATGTTACTGTGCTTTTTTTGCGTGTATAAGGTTTCTCTCTCTTTCTGGTAAAAAGAATCATACTTTGTTGCTGATCCTACTGGTCTCTGGCAATTTTCATGCGTCCTTAGGTTTGATCGTGACTGGAAAAAAATAGAAGATTTTGTTGGTTCAAAGACAGTAATTCAGGTTTGAGATCAGCTGCTTTGGATTTTGGTTTAATATAATACATCGGCATGTTTTCCCCCTCAATCTTCGTGTGTCTGGTTGATTTACTGCAGATCAGGAGCCATGCCCAAAAATACTTTTTAAAGGTCCAGAAAAACGGGACTTTAGCACATGTGCCACCCCCTAGGCCTAAGCGAAAAGCTGCTCATCCATATCCTCAAAAGGCATCGAAGAATGGTTAGTTCAATTATAAGAGAAATCACTTTGGATGGAGAGATGAAGTAACATGTATTCGATCTGAGTTCAATTCAATTTTGCAGCTCAAATGTCGCTTCACGTTTCCATGTCCTTTCCTCCTCAAATAAATAACGTGCCTGGGTATACTTCATGGGATGATGATACCTCTGCTTTGCTTAACATAGCCGTAAGCGAGGTTATTCAACCACAAGATGAACTTGATGCTCTTTGTGGAGGAGGAGAAGGCATGCATTCTCATCTGCACTCAATTTTTGTGTTTATGCTTTGGCAGTTGAGTTTCTCCATCTGATGAAGTTTCAATTGCTAAATGCTGCTTCCAATGTTATTGTTTCAGTTGATTTTGGGTCGAATGGCATAACAAGTGGGAGTAGTCCGTCAGCATCTGGGATAGGAAGCTCAAGCAGAACATTATCAAATTCCAAGGGTTTAAGACCAGTGAATCAAGCTCCTTCAATGCACGGTAATTATCTGAACAATTGCGGGACTATTTCTGAGTTTTCATTTTATGGTGGACACTGTTATAATGGTTGTTTTGCAGGTCTTCCTGATTTTGCTGAAGTTTATAACTTCATTGGAAGTGTCTTCGATCCTGACAGCAAAGGCCGCATGAAAAAGCTCAAGGAAATGGATCCTATAAATTTCGAAACTGTGAGTTGGAGCTTGCTTGCTTGTCTTTGGGTTAAACGATGTGTAGGACAGTATTATATCATCATTCATGTGTCTACTTGAACTGTGCTTCTTCTTTGAGCTCCCTCTATCTGCAACCATAATCTGGCGTTGTTGTGTTTCCCTCCCATTGATCTAGCTTGTACAAGAAATGATCTTTATAATTATCCTCTCACACAGCTGAATCTAATAAAGGCTGCATCTATAGATTTCGTTTCAAAAATTGATTGGTACCATGATTCTATGGAGATGTGGGCCAAAAAATGGGGTTTTACAGCCGTGGCTCAGTTTTTGAAATGGTTTGTAGCTGTCAGTGATCTATTTATGAGTACCCTTCACTAATCGCAGTATGTCTCGCAGGTTTTGCTATTGATGAGAAACCTCACAGTGAACTTGTCAAACCCTGACTTCGAACCTGCTGTAAGTGTTAAGTTTTTCATAGCTTCCATGCTCGTTGGGCTGTGAGACACGTCTTTTTGAGTTCTTTCTATGTGCCTTCAAGTTTAAATTGGGAGGGATAAACTGTAGAAAAAAGTCTATTTCGTTCGCTCTAGGTGTGTGTTACTTCTTTAAACATTCAAATAATTAGATGAGGATTGTTGTGCTTTGCGAGATCTATATACACACATCAACAGATGTAATCTAACCTTGAAATAGTCTGAATACTTTGATGCTGCAGAGGAATGTCCTGAACACTTAAGCTCTTAGCTGTTAGTGCGGGATCCCTGGTGAAGAACCAAACAAGTGTATATCTTCTTGAGGACTTCTTGCTCACAACAACTGTCTATCAGCTATCAAAAGTAAGTGTGGTTTTATATCTCATCCCTCCGAGATCCATATAAATAAGATCTCAACGTAGATAGAAGCTTCTTAATCTCAACTCAGGTGTGCTATAATCATGATCACAGTTCTCTTAAGGTTTGGTTTAAGAGTTATCAAATGGCTATCTGATCTCTCTGTACTATTTTGGTGTGTGTCAGTGCTGCTTACAGTTGTTGTCTGAGGAGAACATAAGTGAACAAGAGAGGAATATGGCAGTTTTGGTCAGAACCAGTTCGGTTAATGGTAGATATAAATATGTCAATGTGTGTATGTAGTAGAAAATGGTTTACCGATTGTATTTTTCTTTTTGATATCTATGTTCATGCCTTTTTGTAATTTGTAATTTCTTTCGCACTTTCTACGATTGGATTTTTTTGGTCATCTTTCGAAACCAAAGGCAATGTAAGTATGTAACACCTACCAAATGCCACTAACCCACAGTTGAGATACATCATTATGTTGTATTGTACTGTATTTTGTACCTTTCTCTGAATACCTAATATTACCCAAATCCGGTTAACGATAACCGGGAAATTGAATCGTATTGCCATAGTTCATCAAAGGGTCTTTAGAACCTTCTGCCTTGCACCGAAGTTCGTGAAGTTTGGGTTTTTCCCTCACCGATCGATCCACCGTGGATCTATAAACCGAAGGGAGAAGAAAGTTTATGTGCCCTCCTGGATTGTTCTCTTCCAATTTTCTCGAGTTCCTCTCTAAATGCATACTTAATCGTAAATCCCTCTCGATTATTGGTTTTTCGCCTGCGGCGAGGATGCTTCAGCATCAGATCGTCCAATCTCCGGCGAGATTAGGTTTAACAGGTCCTGGTTCTCCCTCCGTACAAAATCCAACGCCTCCTCGTCATGGACATCCAACCTCTTCTTCATCTTCCCAATCTCAGCACCAACAGATCCAACAACCTTCTAATCTACTCCCTTCTTCCACCGTCGCCGCCGCCTCCTCACCCGCAGCAGCCTCAGCTTCGGCGGCTATTTCATCCTCCGCTTTGCTATCGCTCCTTCCGCCATTGCCGCGAGCTCAAGCGCTTCTCCAGCAGATGGCGGTTTTAACGTCTAAGCTCTTCGATGTCTCTCCCAATCGCGCTCTCTGGCTCTCCGCTTTCCGTGGCTCTCTCCCGTCGTTCCTCTCCACCCACTCGCTGCCGCCGCCTCCGCCGCTTGATAACCCTAATCCTTCATCCACGAAGGAGATCCTCTCTCAGTTCAATTCCCTCCAGACTCAGCTCTTCGAAGCCGTTACGGAGCTTCAAGAGATCCTCGATCTCCAGGACGCGAAACAGAAGGTCGCGCGTGAGGTCAAATCCAAAGATTCGTCTCTTCTGGCGTTCGCCAACAAACTCAAGGAAGCAGAACGTGTTCTCGACATGCTCGTCGACGACTACTCCGATTACCGCAAGCCAAAGAGAGGCAAAACTGTAAGTGAAGAAGAAGATAATGACATTGGCTCTTCTTCTTCTTCATCCTCTGTTACAACCACAGTTTCTTCACAGCTCAAACTAAAGGACATATTAGCTTACGCTCACAAGATTAGCTACACCACATTTGCTCCGCCGGAATTCGGTGCAGGGCAAGCACCTCTCCGTGGTGCATTACCACCGGCTCCACAAGACGAACAAATGAGAGCTTCTCAGCTCTACACCTTCGCTGATCTCGATATCGGTCTACCGAAAACCGTTGAAAACATGGAGAAGAAGGTTGAAGCACTGATTGAGCCGCCACCACCACCACCAGAAACTATGAATCTTTCTGCGATTCAAAACCTGCTTCCGCCTAATATCACAGTTCCTTCTGGATGGAAACCAGGAATGCCAGTGGAATTGCCAAAAGGTTTGCCATTGCCACCTCCTGGATGGAAACCAGGAGACCCGGTTGTGTTACCGCCATTGGAGTCAATTCCTGCACCTAGAGCCCAGGAGCAGCAACAAATGCGGCCTCCTCCTCCGGGACTTCACAGACCGCCTGATGTTATACAGGTCCGAGCTGTTCAGCTCGACATTTTGGAGGATGATGATAGCAGTGATTACAGCAGTGATGATGCGAGCTCAGATGACGAGGATTAATCAAAATATATGATTGATGATTCTCGATGTAAGGTAATACTTGACCAATGTTACTGCTAATTCTTGATCAAGTTTGAGTGACTAATGTGAAATTTTCTACTTGGTTTCATTTTGTTTGGGAGTTTCTTCATTGTGGATAGATTTGTAGTTTATGCTTCATCGGTTCCAGTATCTTTGATATATCAAATTTTGTTCTTGCGGCAAAGAACTGTTGGAAGTGGTTCTCTGGTTTTCTAGATTCAGTTTTCAGCTTCAGTGTTTCTAGTAAGTTTCAACTTTCAAGAAAGCATCTGATGCCTTTGGCTACAAAGTTCGATTATTATAAATCCTGTTTCAAATATATCACCCAAAATGGTTCTATAGTAAAATTCAGAATGTTTAACTGGTGGAGTTAATGCAAATTGACACTTAAATCGATTTCTCTTAAAAGTAAAAATCGATTACATTACATACTCAAACCTTCGGTTCGCATATAAATGCATACATGTGTCTTAGGGCTGTTACAGGCTCTTCCTGCAAAAGTACAGCCCGTCTAAGTATTATTAGCCCCTATTACATCTACCAAATTTTCACAATTTTTAGGTCCGTTTAAAGTTTAGCCTGTTGGATCCGGACTTAGCCCATGGTAGAATTTTTTCTCTTTCTTCTAAAAACTTAAAACATTAATATATACCGTTTGAAACTCGTCATATATATTTGAGATAATTAAAATTAGGGCATCTTATTGCTCAGTTTTGTATCCAAAAAATCAATTTTGAGCATAAAAAAAAAAAAGACGGGCTGTTTTCTGTTTTATTTAGGCCTATGGGCTTTTCTGGCCCGTATATACTTCCACGATTTACTATAATACCTCGCGAGAAACCCTAACTACATAGATGTGCTTCTTACCCTAACGCACAGCCTCAATCCGAAACTTTCGTCCCAGCCAAAAACAATGGCAGCCGCCGCCGCTCGCCCTCTCGTCACCGTCCAAGGACTCGACGGTGACATGACCACCGACCAATCCACCACCGTTTGCTTGCCCGACGTTATGACTGCACCTGTGAGGCCAGACATCGTCAATTTCGTCCACGCCCAAATCTCCAACAACAGCCGTCAGCCTTACGCAGTCTCCAGACGCGCCGGTCACCAAACCTCTGCAGAGTCTTGGGGAACCGGACGTGCTGTGTCTCGTATCCCTCGTGTTCCCGGCGGTGGAACTCACCGCGCCGGTCAAGCAGCGTTCGGAAACATGTGTCGCGGTGGTCGGATGTTTGCTCCGACTAGGATCTGGAGACGCTGGCACCGTCGTGTCAATGTCAACATGAAGAGACACGCGATTGTTTCTGCAATTGCCGCTACTGCTGTTCCGTCTCTAGTGATGGCTCGTGGTCACAAGATCGAGAATGTTCCTGAGATGCCGCTTGTTGTTAGTGACTCAGCTGAAGCCGTGGAGAAGACTGCCGCTGCGATCAAGGTTTTGAAGCAGATTGGTGCTTATGACGATGCGGAGAAGGCCAAGGACAGCATCGGGATCCGTCCTGGTAAGGGTAAAGCGAGGAATCGCCGTTACATTTCTCGGAAAGGTCCTCTTGTTGTTTACGGAACCGAAGGATCCAAGATTGTGAAAGCATTTAGGAATCTTCCTGGTGTTGAGCTTTGTCATGTGGAGAGGCTTAACTTGTTGAAGCTAGCTCCTGGTGGTCACCTTGGTCGGTTTGTCATCTGGACTAAGTCTGCTTTTGAGAAGCTTGAGTCTATCTATGGCTCATTCGAGAAGCCATCTGAGAAGAAGAAGGGCTACGTCTTGCCTCGTGCGAAGATGGTGAACGCGGATCTTGCTAGAATTATCAACTCCGATGAGGTTCAGAGCGTGGTGAAGCCGATTAAGAAGGATGCGAAGAGGGCTGTTCTTAAGAAGAACCCTTTGAAGAACCTTAATGTGATGCTTAAGTTGAATCCTTATGCTAAGACCGCAAAGAGGATGTCTCTGTTAGCTGAAGCTCAAAGGGTTAAGGCTAAGAAGGAGAAGCTCGAGAAGAAGAGGAAAATCGTCACTAAGGTAAACTCGTCGCTCTCCTTTCTCTTTAGCTGTCAATTTTGGATAAATATAATCGAAAGTTATGAAGTTTCTGATTTCCTGTCTAAATTCGGGTGTCTTTTGCATCTGGTGATATATCGTGTACAAGTTCCAAGTCTTCTGATGTGGGTTAAAGTTTGTTTATACTTTTCAATGCACGTTACAAAGTGAGTTTGAAGTTTGGTATACGAATTCTCTGTCATTTCCAAAGGAGGATTTCATTTTTTGCTAAGCTAAGGTTTGTTTATTGATGTGATTTGGTGTTGGAATGGTTCTTTGATTGATTAAGATTTAGTTTTACAGAGAAACTCATGTTCTATCCTTGAACATTTCATAGGATCATTTCCATTGAGATTTTAATACCAAGCAATTATAACTACGTTGGTATCGTGTTTTTTATCTGTCGTGTTTTAGAATCACAAAGCTGTATCATCTCATAAAGTTCTTTTGTTTTCTTCTTTACTCCAGGAGGAGGCACAAGCGATCAAAGCAGCAGGCAAGGCTTGGTACCAGACTATGATCTCCGACAGTGATTACACCGAGTTTGACAACTTCACCAAGTGGCTCGGTGCCAGTCAGTAATAAAATGCTTTCATCATCGCAAATTCTCTCATATTTAGGCAAAGATTTTGGTTATCTGTTTTATGGTCTTTATTTCTCTTGGATTTTTCTGGGATTTACTCCCTTGAGGTGTGATGTTGCTGAGATGTTAAGAAGATTTAAGAAGTATTGCATGTTTTTCAACTCCTATCAATCTTCGGTGCTTTTGCTTTTCCCGAAAGTTCCTCCATTGGAAGATTTGATGAAGTAATCTCTTTGCTCATCATCACCTTTAGGCCTTGTGTCGATACAAGTCATTCGATCATCAAAACAAACAGTCGTCGTGAGTCTTGTTCCATCACTACGAAGGTCACTATGATGTTAAATTTGCGTAAAAATCTAGGCCGGTCCAGTCCAGTCCGAAATTTATAATAGTATCTTTCTTGTACCTCAAGTTTTTTAAATGTCCAAAGGAAGAAAAGAAACCAAAACCATCAAAGGTAAGATATTTGTTGTCAACAAATTAAGATTTGTTTAATTAATTGTAATTATTAAGTTTATCTTAACTCCACAAAAGTGTAATCACAAGATTCAACAATTTTCCGTAAAATTCTAGTTTTCGTAAGATAACAACTTTTGTCACTTCCCTTGTAAATGACAAAGAAATTTTTATAAATTTTAGTTAGAATATTATGGAAGATTTTGTGCGTAAATATGGGTTTTATTTTAAGAAGATAAGATATACTATTGATTGATATACCAGAAAAGATTATATAGATTTTATTAGTTTATTACTTAGATTTAGTTGGCGAAAGAATTATTTTGTTTGTTTGTTGTTTCATCTCACCACCTGACGTGACTATATTATACCTTCCTATACGAAACCCTAAAGTAAACGACTTAATAATAATTGTTTATTAAAAAAACGACTTAATAATGCATCAACTTTGTTACATTTAATATGATCAAATTTAATTTTCAATGACTAAATGAAAAGAAAAAGCAAAAAATTAGGCTATGCATAATTAATCAAATACCATAAATATGAATTAATTTGTCAAAAAGGAAAGCAAGCTTAGGATTTATTGTACGGTTTAAAATTGATAATGACGACACGTGGCACGAGCAACCACATGAGGCGGTGCTAATTGCTAAATACTCTGATCCCAAAATCGGAAAAGAAACGGCATACAAAAATTCACGTCCCTTGGATCTTCTTTCAACCATTTTGGAACCGTCCGATCTAATAAAATCCTCCGTATATTTGACGTACCGTGTGCACATCCGCAGAGGATAACTTCTCGGAACATTAGAAGTCTGTCTAATTATTTAATTAATTAACAACCAGCGTCTTAGCAAATAAGCAAGGAGAGAAAGTATATACATCATAGCAATAGAGATATTATTGTTGTGTATCTATGTGATTCTTCTTTCTGGAGATTAATTTTCCAAGGATAAAACCCTAGATTCTCATCTTTTTCTTCAATCTCCCACAGAATTTCAAGGTTTTCGATACCTTTCAAAACGCCCTGGATTTCTTCATAGAGATTGGGTCAATCTGGTGAGACTTGCAAGGTGTGATTACGAGAGTTTTTTTTTAGTTTTTGATTTTCAATGCGATCATAATCTTCGTTTCTTCTGCTTGTTATATATGTGTTTTTTTTCCTTTTTCTTTATGTTTTTGTTTTTTTGTTGTTCTCGCCAGTGAAGCGTCTGTGTGTGCTTGGTTTGATTTTCGTCTGTGAAATTGATCGTCTGTGTCTGTGTTGATTCTTGGAGATTTTGAAGATCAATGGTGTATTTTAGAATTTCATGGAAAAAAAAACCCTAAATTTGTTTCCACTGATTTTGGTATAGTGATTGACTCTTAGTTGTACCCTCTTATCTTCTTCCTTTTTTCTTTGGGTTTGTCTTTAAGTAGGAAGACATTTTTCATATTTAAAGACTTGAATTTTGGTCATTTGGTTGATAGGTTTGAAATTAGATAAGTTAAAGTGATGGAGAACAGAGGCCAGAAACGAATGGAGGTTGTGGAAGAGCTACCTGCTGATAAGAGAGCTTGCAACTCACAGGATTTCAGGCCAAGCACATCTGGCTCATCTGTTCTGGCTCAAGCTAATGGTACGAGTTCAGGACATGAAAACGTTGACGCTGATATGGATACTTCTTCGTCTGCCTCGCGTTCGAGTCGATCAGATGGGGAACAAGATAAGGATTCGGACTATGGATCTTGTGATTCTGATGATGCAGAGCCGAGACAGAGGGTGCTTCAGGAATATCAGAGGCGGAGATCATCTGATGATCAAGGGAAATTGAAGTCTCTTTTGGCGAGTGTGAGTGAAGAAACCGATCCTTCTTTGCAGTTAACGGGGCTTACAGAGTTATGTGAAGTGTTGTCATTTTGTACTGAAGATTCACTGTCCAGCGTAATGGCTGACATGCTCTCGCCGGTGCTTGTTAAGTTAGCCAAGCATGAGAGCAATGCAGATATTATGCTGCTCGCCATCAGAGCAATTACTTACTTGTGTGATGTTTACCCGCGGTCGGTAGCATTCCTTGTAAGACATGAAACTATTCCTGCCCTTTGCCAAAGACTTTTGACTATTGAGTACCTGGACGTTGCTGAGCAGGTACAATATACTTTTCGGCACATGAATTCTTTTTACACCTCAAGAGAGCTTGTTTTGATCAGTATGTAATACTAACTATTGACTTGGCTAGTGTTTGCAAGCACTTGAGAAAATATCCCGAGATGAGCCAGTAGCATGCTTGAATGCTGGAGCAATTATGGCAGTGCTTTCTTTTATTGATTTCTTCTCAACAAGCATACAGGTTAGCCATCATAAGAATGACCTTGCTATGCCAGATTTGTCTGTTTTTCTGTGACTTTGTTTAGTTCGAGTGGGTGTCTTTACGAGACTTATCGATTTGAACAACGCATTTGCATCAGAGAGTCGCAATTTCTACTGTGGTGAATATATGTAGGAAGCTTCCATCTGAGTCTCCCTCCCCTTTCATGGCTGCTGTTCCAATATTATGCAATCTTCTTCAATATGAAGATCGACAGGTCAGAATGATGCTCAGTTCTTTTATTTTCTCACTGAAATAAATATTCTTCTGAGAAATAGTGATAGCATATATGTTTTGTTCGCAGTTGGTCGAGAATGTGGCTATTTGCTTAGCAAAAATAGCAGATCAAGTTAGCCAGTCACCTGAAATGTTGGATCAACTATGTAGCCATGGACTAATTCATCAATCCACACATCTTCTAAACTTGAATAGCCGCACTACCCTATCTCAACCTGTTTACAATGTACATGAGATCTTTTCTCCTTTTGTATGACCGTCCTTAATATTTGCATAAAGATAACATCATGCACTTTGGCTCTGTTGGCAGGGCGTGATTGGATTGCTAAGAAAACTAGCTTCTGGTTCAACTTTAGCTTTCAGAACGTTATATGAGCTTAACATTGGCTACAGACTAAAAGAAATTATGTCCACGTATGATATTTCTCATTCAGTGTCTTCTACACATCCCATCACTGCATGTTCCAACCAGGTTTGAGTTTTTTCATAGATCACTTTTTTTTTCTTTTGTACTCCAAGCCTCCAACAGAGGTGGTTTTTCCTTCAGAATGGTCATGTATCGATAAAATAGCTTTGAGTGGAAGGATTGCAATGATAATGATTCTAATGTTGGTGGTGGAAACCAACTTACCACTCAGGTGCATGAAGTCTTGAAGTTGGTAATTGAGCTTCTTCCAGCTTCACCTGTAGGGGATAATCAGCTGGCATTGGAAAAGGAAAGTTTTCTTGTCAATCAGCCTGGTCTCTTGCAACAATTTGGAGCAGACATGCTTCCTGTTATGATTAAGGTTATTTCTGACATACAATTTTATGCTCTGTGCATATGATATTTCTGGTTATTTCTCTCGCAAGAGAATGATGTATCTTGTGAATTATTTGTAGGTGCTAAACTCTGGAGCTAACGTATATGTTTCTTATGGTTGCCTATCAGCAATTCACAAGTTGACTTGCTTGAGTAAGTCAGACGATCTTGTCGAGTTACTGAAGAATACTAACATTTCAAGGTACTTTGTTTTGTAATCTTTTACTGCAGAGCTTTAAGTTGACTTAACCTTGTT
The DNA here is from genome assembly GCA_900406395.1 of Kernera saxatilis. Taxonomy (NCBI): domain Eukaryota; kingdom Viridiplantae; phylum Streptophyta; class Magnoliopsida; order Brassicales; family Brassicaceae; genus Kernera; species Kernera saxatilis. The sequence continues at coordinate 4,762 of OVAY01000214.1, read as the reverse complement.
ATTCTCTAGCTAATGATAGTGCATTTCGTGATGCTGCAGTGTTTTGGCGGGCATTTTGTCAAGGAAAGATCATCATGTGGTCGTTGTAGCACTACGGATTGCTGAAGTGCTTCTTGAGAAATACAGAGATGCTTTTTTGAATTCTTTTATAAAGGAGGGTGTTTTTTTTGCAATTGAAGCACTCTTAAGTTCTGATAGGGGGCAACATAATCAAGTATCTGGTTTCCTTCAAGGATCAGCTGACCTTTCACAAAAGCCTGTTACGAAGGAGACTATGAAATGCTTGTGCCAGTCTTTTGAAAGATCGACTTCCTCTTCTTCACAAACTTGTAAGATTGAAAATAATTCTGTCTACATTCTCGCAACAAGTATCAAGGAGAGTTTCTTTGGACCTGAGGTATTCGACTCTGAGAAAGGCTTGACAGATGTCCTCCAAAACCTCAAGAACTTGTCGGTAGCACTTAGCGATTTGATGACTATACCTACTGATGCACATGTCCTGCATGATGAGAAGTTCTTCTCAATATGGAATCAAATCATGGAAAGGCTGAATGGAAGGGAATCTGTGTCCACTTTTGAATTTACAGAGAGTGGAGTTGTAAAGGCACTGGCAAATTATCTGTCTAATGGACTCTATCAAAGGAAACTTAGCAAAGGCGATCCTGAATGTGAAAGTTTACCATTTGTTGGTAAGAGATTTGAAGTGTTCACAAGATTACTTTGGTCTGATGGCGAGGCAACTTCATCCGTGTTAATACAGAAGCTCCAAAATTCCTTATCTTCTTTAGAAAACTTCCCAATTGTCCTAAGCCAATTTTTGAAGCATAGGAACTCATTCGCGGCTGTTCCGAATGGACGTTGCACAAGTTATCCATGCCTAAGAGTTCGTTTTGTTAAAGCAGAGGGGGAGACTTGTTTGCGTGATTACTCCCAAGACTTTGTCACCGTTGACCCACTTTACTACTTGGATGCTGTCGATCAATACATGTGGCCTAAAGTGAATTTGGAACCTTTGGATTCCGTCGAAGCAAAGGATCAAGCTATAGAATGTCAATCTTCTCAATTGCAGTCAACTTCGATATCTTGTCAAGGTGAAAGCTCAAGTCCTATGGAGATTGACAGCCCTGATGCACCTCAGTTGCAGGTAATCTCTAAAGTTCATCTAATCTTTAGCCTTACAGAAAGTAGCATGTGCAACCTTTCTTTTATCCTCAAGGTTTACTTTGATAGGATGGATTCAAACGTTTCCAATATGAGTTTAGGGAAAGCCAATTATGTATTAGAACAGAATTCTTTTCTTTCCACCTGATATTCCAAATGGTGAAAGTTTTCAAGATGGAATATAAGTAATGGCTTTGATTTTTACTCTTAGCTGCACCACCATTAGCTCTTACTTTTGCATCGTAAACGTTATTTACGCTTTCTTGACTTCGACAAGTAATGTTTTGGTTGTTGGTTTACTTGAAAAGAAGTTGACTTCCTTGGTATCTTTTCTTCCTCCCAAGCTTCTTTTTGTGGTTATTGCAGTAAATTTATCTTTTGCGTGTTTGAAAATTATCTTAGGAAAAGGGATCGCAAGAGGAAGACCAGGAGCAGCTTCCAGGGCTACGTAATGGTTCAGGAGAACACAATACTTCCTCATCTGAAAAGGAGGATGCGCTACCTAGACTTTTGTTTCGTCTGGAAGGGCTTGAACTAGACCGCTCTTTGACTGTATACCAGGCAATTCTCTTGCACAAACTAAAATCAGAAAATGAAACTACCAACGGTTCATCAAAGCTGAGTGGACCCCACAACATCACTTATGAAAGGGCTCCACAACTTGCAGATTCTCATGAAAATCTGTTTCCTCTCGGATCTATGCACAATGATGAGTATCACCCGTTCTTATACTACTTGTTTGCTCATAGACTTGCTTTGCGCCTGGAAGTGACAAGTCCTCCTGCATATGACATATTATTTTTGCTTAAGAGTCTGGAGGGCATGAACAGATTTCTCTTTAACCTGATTTGTCTTGAAAAAATTAATGCTTTTGGTGAAGGTAGGCTGGAGAATATGGATGATCTGAGAGTACAGGTTTTTCCTGTGCCACATTCTGAATTTGTTAGCAGTAAGCTTACAGAGAAGTTAGAGCAGCAGCTGCGTGATTCTTTTGCTGTGTCAACCTGCGGTCTACCACCATGGTTTAATGATCTAATGGGTTCATGCCCATTTCTGTTTAGTTTTGAAGTCAAATCTAAATACTTCCGACTTGCAGCCTTCGGTTCACAGAAAGTCCATCATCATCCACAACACCTTAGCAGTTCAAATGTTCATGGTGAAGGGCGCCCAGTAACTGGTAGTTTACCTCGTAAAAAGTTCTTAGCTTGCCGTGAAAAAATTCTAGAGTCTGCTGCAAAAATGATGGAGTTATACGGCAATCAGAAGGTGGTCATTGAGGTTGAATACAGTGAAGAAGTCGGAACTGGTCTTGGGCCAACACTGGAGTTCTATACACTTGTCAGTAGAGCATTTCAAAATCCCAATCTTGGTATGTGGAGGAGTGATCGTAGTTACTTTGCTGGAAAATCAAGGGAAGATCCGGGAGTTGTGGTGTCTCCTTCAGGACTCTTTCCACGCCCTTGGTCAGGTACATCAACTGCTTTTCTGGGTGTGCTGCAGAAATTTGTCCTCTTGGGGACGGTGGTAGCAAAGGCTCTACAAGATGGACGAGTCTTAGACCTTCCTTTCTCCAAAGCCTTCTATAAACTTATTCTCGGACAGGTAAACTGGCTTCTTCAAGCATCTCTTTCGGAATTTGTTGGAGAATCTTACATGGAAGTTTTCTTGTAGGAGTTGAGTTCATTTGACATCCACTTCGTTGACCCTGAACTTTGTAAAACACTGGTGGAATTTCAAGCTCTGGCACGTAGGAGAAAGGTTTTCGCAGAAGCACAGGGTGATTCCCGAGCTGCCAAGTGTGATCTAAGTTTCCGGGGAACAAAGATCGAGGACCTTTGTTTTGAATTTGCGCTTCCTGGCTACACAGACTATGATCTTACTCCTCGTTCGGATAATGATATGGTACGTAGTATTTCAGTTTTGTGAACAAATCTCTTTCTCAAGTTCCCCAAACATGTGGATTTATATGTACTCTCCTTCTCGTTCTAGGTAAATTTGGATAACCTCGAGGAATATATCAAGGCTATTGTCGATGCAACAGTATGTAACGGGATCCAAAAACAAGTTGAAGCATTTCGGTCTGGATTTAACCAAGTTCGTAGCCTACTTCTCTTCAGCTATTTTCTTCGCTACAGATTTAAGTTTGCTTAACTAATTCCGTTTGTTGTACATGCGTTCAGGTCTTCCCTATTGAACATCTTCGGATATTCAATGAAGAGGAGCTGGAAACTATGTTGTGTGGAGAACGCGATCTCTTTAATGTAAGTAAACCTCTCAGACTCTACGGGTTTGAGTACCGTTTTTCATCAGCTGAAAAAAAAGTCAATTCATTTGCAGACCAATGAAGTCTTGGATCACATCAAGTTTGATCATGGATATACTTCAAGCAGCCCACCAGTTGAGAATGTTGGTTTTTTTTCTCCTGACTCAAAATCAACTACTAGTCTTTTTCTGCATTTTGTTTTTCTTTTCACGGATGAAATTAAAAAGTTTCAATTGTTCTGTATTCTAGTTGTTGGAGATTCTACATGAGTTTGACAAGGAGCAACAACGAGCCTTTCTGCAATTTGTAACGGGATCTCCTCGGCTACCTCCTGGTGGTTTGGCGTCTCTCAATCCCAAACTAACAATTGTCCGCAAGGTCCAATGTTACGGAAAACTTCTCTATTTTCTCACATTTTATGTAGTAATTTCTCTCTTTTCTCACAAGTCTTTTGCTCTGTTTACAGCACGGGAGCGATTCTTCAGAAACGGACCTGCCTAGTGTGATGACATGTGCCAATTATCTGAAGCTTCCACCTTACTCTTCCAAAGTGACATCTCTCTCTCTTCATCTTTGTTACACCACTCTCTTACTCTGGTTTTCCTGTGGACAAAAAGCCGGTCTCAGGATCGATCTCACTTGTGTTGTGTTTGTGCTTTTCTTGTCTGTGTTTTGCAGGAAAAGATGAAGGAGAAGCTGATATATGCCATAACTGAAGGTCAAGGTTCCTTCCATCTCTCTTAAATTAGTTTCTTGTAAAAATTAGCAGAAGCACAGTAGGAGATGTGAGGAGAGAAGAGTAGATTGTTTAAAAGAAAACAAGAGGAAGCTCTTCTTCTTCTTCTTCTTCTTCTTATGGGCTTTGAAGTTATCTTCTTTTAGGATTTTGTACAAAAGAATAGTAGTCATTAGAAGTAGAAAGAAAAAAAAGAAACTCTCTTTTGGACTTGATGGAAAAACTTGTAAATACAACATTCCTTAAAATGTTCTAATAATATTATTGTATATTAATCTGAGAAATTAGACTGCAAAATGTAACTCTTATTTTTATTTTTTTAAACAATAATTTCCAACGGACAGTAAAGAGGAAATTGATAGATGGTTCACATATGGGTGTTTTTGTCCCACCATATATATATCCATCATTATATTCATGCATTCCACAAGTTCATGCTATAACTATATTATATATATATATATTTATAGACTGTTCCTCAATCTCAATATGAGATTTGTATGGTTGAATCTGATTCAGGTATTCATTACAAATAATAAATGTCAATTCGGTATTACTCCCTCTGTTTCATAATAAGTGATGTTTAAGGTTTTTGCACACCT
>OVAY01000213.1:0-77979 GCA_900406395.1 Kernera saxatilis | reverse complement strand
GTACAGCAGAAAGCATGCCGTCTATCAACACTAGAACGGTACAATGTTTAGCTATGAAACTGAGAAACGGGATGCAGTTTTAAAGTCACATCAAAGTAAGTAAGCTTGTCTCGAGAGTTGAGATCACGTGAATTTTTTAATTTTAAAAATACAATCCGGTACGTACTTTTGGAGGTTGTATTATTCTTACCGATTATGTTAGTTTCGTATTAGCCTATAACTTAATCAACACCGTTCGTCTTTTCTGAGATTAATTACTTAAGTGGCCGAATTTAGATCGTTTGTACTCAAAATGTATTCTTCAAAAGACCTAGCAGCTAATAATGGTAGTACAGAAATATAATTTTTTCTTCACCATCTTATACCTCAGACTAGGAGGAACCATTAAGACCACGACTAAGTCGTTGGCCCTGGTGCAGATGAAGATTTGGTCCGTTCTTCCCTATGAACAGACCGTGGAACAAAGGTCAGCCCACGACCATGGCGTCGACCGAAGCTGACATTAGAAGGAGTTGCGTCTGAGGTGGTAAGCGTGGACAAGGCTGAGACAAGTCCGTCAACGCTGGTTTTGTCTTCCACTTCCATGGCATCTGATGAACCTTCTTCTTTGTCTTCTTCATGTTTCAGCTTTGATACATGTTGCCTCTGAAGTTTCTCTCTTCGCTTCTTCGAGAGTTGGGTCTTCTTGAAGAACTCGAATGTCGTTGGGAACTTGTGCTTGTCAACTAAGTGTCGATGCCGGGCTTTGTAGTTCTTGAACTTCATTCCACATCCTTCCACGAGGCACTCGTACTGCAAATTATGTTCATGAGAGCATAAAGAAAGAAGATTCAGCATCAGATCACAGGTGAAGGTTAAAGAGATCCATGCAAAGCAATGACAGGAGCGCTACCACAGTCATTAACAGTTTGAGCTCTGCCTCAAAACGGTAATTAATAGTTGCACAAGGAGATAAGAGTATACAGTGTATACCATGTCATAACCCCGAGCGACTTTAGCTTGAAAGAAAGAGTCGTGTGCTTCGGATATGTGGATACTTAGCAAGCGAGAAGTAGGGTAGACCCTTGAGCATACGGAACAAGACGCGGTGTGCCGTGCATTATAGTGATCTTCAAAATTGTCCAAAGATTTCAGGCGCTCAGGGCAGCCAACAATGGGACACGAGATTCTTCTGCTCAAAACAATCAAGCTTGTGACCATCAGTCATCAAATTCATGAAGAATTGTGAACCAAAGTTGGAATTAAAACTAGTTTACATAAACTTGATCAGAAAGTTGGAATTAAAACTAGCTAGTTTACATAAACTTGATCAGAAAGTTGGAATTAAAACTAGTTTACATAAACTTGATCAGAGACGCTATATTACTGGTTACCACTTCAAGTGTGGATATTGAAAGAGAACCACCTACATAACCGTGATTCAGTTCATGGCCATTAGGTTCCTATTTGTGAAAATTCTAACACGCACTACCAACACATGTGTGAACTGCATGGTAAACAATCAGAGGTAGGAGAAATGGAAGCAAGCCAGATTCACGAATAAAAAAGACAGTCAAAAATATTAGCTTCAGTATACCCATCACGAGAATAACACAACAAAAACCAAAGTAGAAAACATTCAACTCTCGTAAGCAGTAATCTAATCTGCAAATTCTAGTCATTTGCATAGTTGATTGAATTCTTTACATTACTAACCAAAAAAAAATCACAGCCAACGAGCTCATCAGTGAAGAAGGATTGCCACCTGCTTTCAGTTTCCACGATTTTCTGCAAATGGTTGATTTCATCTACTGTTAAGTCCAAGGCCACCTGTGTATTAAATCCTCCTTAGTACTCAACTCTTGCGAGCATATATATTTGTAGATTTTTTTGGGTTTTATGTTAATTAATATTTTTGTAGATGATAAACAATTTACAGCATAAGACTTATAAAATGGTTGGTCATTCATCACACTTGCATGAAAATCGAAATATAAAATTGGATGATTTTTATCCAAATTGAGATGCCTTAGAAGACCAAAAGTCGACAAATTTATTCCAAGTGAAATCCGCTATTATAGAAAAACCAATAGATCGAAACCGAGTAAGTATCATCACTACGGAGATAAATGAGCCAAAAGCGTTTCCGGAGACGATGAAAGAAACAAGCCAACATAATTTCGACCTTAAAAATCTCGGAACCGCTTCGATTTTGCCCAAGCTAATACGAAATATCATCATCAATGAGTGCCTAGAGGACAAGAAATCGAAAAACTCTGCTGATTGGGAATTTGATGATGCAGGAGTATTTCCTAAGAAGAGCATTCCAGAAGATTCGACCGATTCAGATGCCAGAAGGAGTACCTGTTTAGCAAGTAGTTCACGCTCGACATTTCCAGATGCAAAGAAGGACGAATCGGGAGGAAATCTTCGTCGGATAGGAGTCCAATACGGAAAGTCTAACTCGCCTACCGTGTCTACCGCCATGCCCATAGCCATCGCCTCCAAAAGCTGAAGAAATTCAAAAAAAATTCGTTTTCGTCTCACAAACTTGAAACAAGCATTCTACTGAACATTTACTCCGCTCCGGTTTATAACTGGATCCATCCCGGACAATATCGTATCCACTTTATCATTCGGCCCAACTCAGGCCCACGTCCCGGAAACAACAATTACTTGAATAAATAAGAGTTAATAATTTTTTTCCCTGATATATACCAATAAGTTTCGGACATTTGACTCATACCCCTACTATTTTTAAATCGGAGACAAACAAATTAACAGTACTATTAAACTTCTTTTTTACAATGTCAAACGTCATGATCATGATACAAGCTTCGAACTAGAGTTCCTTACTAAAATTCGAAACGCTTGATATAAAGAAAAATAAAACTTTTAGATCTTTTTACCAATATCGTAGTTTTCCATCTCAAATATGAATAATGAAATACATAATTTCTTTATTCATTTAGATTTTTTTGTCATCATCTATTTTCATATAATATGGATCTAATCAATTATTTAGACTGATTTGTCCAATGCAACAATTTTCTGATGGTGATAATTACAACCTGTTATGTAGATCAAAGTAATTTGCAATTAAGCTCTTATATGTTGTACACGTGCACACAATAGTATATATCGGTCACCTACAATGAACTTATAAATAGTATTCTTATTTGTGGTTGAAAATAAAATGATTAGCGTGTATTTCATTTTTTTTTCATAGAAAATAACACTTTAACCATCAGCAATTTGAATATTTGTTAAAGTTTCTATTATCATTAAAAGGAAAAAAAAAAAGAGAGAGAGAGAGAACAAGTGTTGTGATATGAATCAGAGATGAGAAGTTAAATTATCATACCAGAAGAAAGCTTTGTTGAAAACAACCAAAATTGGCAATATTAATTGTTTATTTGAATACGGCTGCAATATAAGAACCGTTGAGCTAAAGTTGATGAACTAAAAAAAAAAAAAAAAGTTGATGAACTAAAAAGAACAGGTATTCACTGAATTCATGGATCAGTCAAAATCATTATCATATTAGGATGGACAAAGACTACTTTTCAAACTCATGTTTTGAATTTAGTTTATCCATTTAGTGTTTAACGACAATACATTAGTTAGCGATTACTTACATTTAATCAAGAAATATTATTTCAAAATTTCCATGCAAATGACTGACCTAATGAGGTTTGTTAAAATGTCACTCTCAATAAAACCCCCTAACTCAAGAAATGTCCTCGCTTTAGTAAAAGTTGAGAAAATCCCAGTTGTAAAATTCTGGCATTCATTTGTGAAAAAAAAAACATATCTATTTAATTTCTATGTAACTTTTTCATTAACAAAAAATAAAAAACACATTTATTCAATAAATTAAACAGATCCAGCGGTTATAGATATATCCGGTGGCATATCGGAGGGTCGACGAAGCAATTAAGCATAGTGTTGTGGTCCTTTTATATTCATTCAAGAGAGAACTATATAGAAAGAAGAGTTAAAAGTAAACAGAGAAATTAAAGGAGAAGATCGATGGAGATGGATACTCGTAGTGATGATTCAACAAAACACATGATGATGTGGTTCTACTTGGGGTTGCTGTTGTCTTCCATGGTGGCCGAGTCGGATGCTCAATTGTCGGAGAATTTCTACGCCTCGACATGCCCTAACGTGGAGCTCATCGTTCAGCAGGCGGTTGCTACGAAATTCCAACAAACTTTCACCACGGCTCCGGCGACGTTACGGATGTTCTTTCACGACTGTTTCGTCGGTGTATGTAGGCTTGTTGTGAAATCTTGAAATGTTTCTTATGTTTTGTTGGTATAATAAAAGTTGTGATTCATGTGTTTGGTGACTATATAGGGATGTGATGCTTCTGTGTTGATAGCATCTGAGAATGGAGACGCGGAGAAGGACGCGCAGGACAATATATCCCTGGCCGGAGACGGATTCGACACTGTGATTAAGGCTAAACTCGCTGTCGAAGCTCAATGTCCCGGTCTTGTGTCATGTGCCGATATTATGGCTCTCGCCGCCAGGGACGTCGTCGTCCTCGTAAGCCAACGCTCCTTATTGACTTGACATTTGATTCGCCAAGTAAAAAATCATTAATTATGTGATATTGACAGGCTGGAGGGCCGGGGTTTAAGGTAGAGCTAGGGAGACGAGACGGGCTCGTGTCGCAGGCGTCTCGAGTGGACGGAAAGTTGCCTGGACCAGAGCTAGACGTGAGAGGTCTGGTCGATATCTTCGCTAGTAACGGGCTTTCAATGACCGACATGATTGCTCTCTCAGGCGCGCACACAATCGGATTCTCTCACTGCGACCGTTTCGCTCACCGTCTCTACAACTACTCAGCGTTCATGCCCGTGGACCCCACGCTTGACCCTGCCTACGCACAGCAGCTGATGCAAGCCTGCCCTCGAGTCGGGTCGGACCCCGGCGTAGCCTTAAACCTGGACCTAACCACCCCAAAAGTCTTCGACAATATCTACTTCCAGAACCTCGTGGCTCGGAAAGGCCTTTTCACCTCCGATCAAGTTCTGTTTAACGATTTCAGGTCTCAGTCCACAGTAGTCAGGTTTGCAAACAATGCTGGAGAATTCAACAGCGCTTTCATCTCCGCTATGAGGAAGCTCGGCCGCGTTGGAGTTAAGGTTGGGAACCAAGGAGAGATTCGAAGGGACTGCTCTGCTTTTAACTAACTTTATCCAACAAAATGTTCTAAACATAAAATCTATAAATTCTCAAGCTCTTGATTAATGCTTGCTATATTAAAATGTTACAATCCACAATGGAAACTGTCAGTTGTAGTTGTAGAGCTAGTTCTCAGGATTACTCAGATTCCAGTAACATTATTTGAAACACAAGCCCAATGAAATTTATTTTATATATGGAGTTTCTAAAGATCTTTCTGTAAATCTACCCATCGTAGATGTTGCCGCGGATAATGAATCCAAAAAACATACAAATCAAATACAAAATTGACAACAACAACAACAAAAATCGATACAGAACAAAAACATCTGTATCGGCGAATCGAAGACAAAACCAAAGAATAAGAAGCTGAGCACAATCATATATAGATGTAAATAACAAACAGATCAGGTGCGGGTCTTGCCATAGAGATGAGTGTAGACGGGCTTGGTACGACGCACGAGAATCATACTCAAGAAGCAAGCAATGACGCAGAATCCAGACATTATGAGTGATGTCAAGAAGTAACAGATGGAACCTTCGCATCTAAGGGCGTCATCCGGATTAAACACGGACCCGTGTGCTTGCCGTTCTGCTTCCCGGTCGTATATGGTGCTTGCAATCAGACCCGAGAAGACGAGGGACCCAGCAGGGTTTGCCAGTGTCAGAAAATTGTATAAAGCTCCAAACTTTTTCAGACCAAAGAGCTCAGAGGCAGTAGCTGGGACAATAGCCCAGTGAGCACCGTACCCAAGTCCAATCAATAGCGTACCAATGTACATCGCTCCAGGCCATCCGAACGCAAAGAAGACGTGTCCCACAGACATTACTAGCTGAGCCACGGCCATTGCTACCGGCCTTGGGAACGCGTAGTCCCTGAACATCATTCAAATCAAAATCAAAATCAAAATCAGAAACAAAGCAGCATAAACAGAGATGAATTCTACAGATCATACGACTAAAATTTTCTGGCTTTCCACGAGATCGAACCTGACAATGAGCTCGGAGAAATAACCGCCGCCGATACGTCCAAGGAAGTTCCAAATGCTAATCATAGACACAAACACATGAGTGTTATCATAACCAAGAGACTGACTCATCTGACCAAGATTGTCAATTACTGTCAAACCCGAACCCGAACCGAGGAGCAGCGAGAAGAAAATCAGCCAGAAGTCGGCCTTCACGAGCGCCTGCGTTAGAGTAAAATCTTCTCCTCTGTGCGGCCCTCTCCGTCTCTTCACCCGAATCGCCCCCTCTGCAGCTGCCTGCATTAGCTGTGCTTGCAAATGTGCAATTCTCTTATGCCTCTCTGACGCAGGAAGCAAATCTACATCTTTTGGTTTCTCATCTTCCACTTCACTCAAGATTAGGTCAGGGGTCTGCTGTCCCGGGTCTTGGTCTTCCCGTTTTGGGACAAGAGGTTCTTCTACTGTACCAACAGGACCGTTTGACTCTGTCAAGAAACTTGTCATGATTGGGACCAAGATTGGTACAACAAGAATGACAAACAACACAATGGTGAACGTAGTGATGATGTTGTGGCTAACAACGACTAGGTCTTGAATGAGCATAACGGCCATGAGATAGACAGCGAGCAGAAGGCAGACACTGTAGATGAAAGTAAAGCTGGCTCCATCGGTGGGACGGATTTGCCTGTGACCACCAACGGGTCTGATGAAGAACATGAGGGCAACAACGACAACCGCAGGCCCAACAGCGACCATGAAAATGAGAGAAGCAGGGTCAGGTGAGTGGATCATTGTATATATCTGAGAGAGGATCGCGCCGCCTAGCCCAGCAAACCCCTTGAGGATACCAACCACTGGACCTCTGCTCTTGGGGAAGTTATGAACACCAGAGACTAAAGATCCAGTATTGAAGTAGGTTTCGCCATTGTTCCCAACGAATATGAGAATGCACATCTAAAAGACACAGAGAACAGAGAGAATTAAACATACAGAAACAGGTTGTGTCAGCACAAAATATACTAATTTTATGATCAAGTTGAATCGGATCCTAATTCTCAGAGATTCACTTTTCCCAGTAATCCAGCCAATCTACTACATTATCATAGGTAAAGCCAACAAAGTTCCCAGAAACAAACGATTTCATCGAAAGCAGAACAAGAGATGAAGAGAGAAAACAAAAAAGGGTGGAATTTGTCATAGATTCGAGACATTTGACAGCGACATCTTAGTAGCCAAACAACGTTAAAAGTAAACTTTCTCAGAGATTCTCCAATTCATCCTCGAAAGAGGATTTTAATAGAAAGTCTCCAATTTTTTCAGTACCCAAAAACATTCGGCAAATCCAACATATATATTCAGATGAATCTGAAGGAGCACACGCAGAGTTTTTTCAACGGAGAAACCAAATCGCGTAGAAAGAGGGAAAGAAGAAATCATTTAGAGACATATGATTTCAAAAAACTCACAGCCCATAGCGGAAGAATCGGGGCTCGGCCGGTGACGATAAGCCAAACCCATCCGTAACCGACGAGGTTCTGAACGGCGCCGACGAGAAGAGCGGCCCAGAGAGGTAAAATCTCGGAGAGAGTCCCGGCGAGGAAGCCAACACTATCGCCGAGATCCTTGGCGACTCCAAGTCTGGCGAGCTCCTTCTGGTTATAGTTCAAGGAGCTTTTGATTACCGGAGAAATGCTTCCGAACAAGTAACCGATGCCAGCGCAAGACTGTATCCACATGGCGGCCACGAAGACGAACCATCTATTGTTTATGAAAGACACAAACTTTTCTCGCGTAGTCGACGCCATTGAAGAAATGCTTTTCGGGTTTCCCTCACTTCTTCTATCCGACTACGAAAATTAGGGAAGAAGAATCAGATCAAAGGGCGATCGGTGAATTATGTCGTCTTAGGGAAACAATTAATTTGTTTTTTTGGGTATCTCTTGTCTCTCTGGCTGTCTTTTAGATACGATTTTATCGCTTTATAGCCTTAAATTGGAAAAGACGACAAGACATGACCGATAGGCGATAGACATCGTAAAGATTGAAATAGAACTGCCAACGAAGCTGTAAAAGGATGATTAAAACTTAAAAGTTCGTTGATTTACAGTAAATAGATGATTAAAACTTAGTATCAAGGAGAAACTGAGATGAATTACTACTAATAAGGAAGACATGCACAAATTGAGAACAAAAGGCTCCATGATATTTCTGAGCAGTCAATTTAGAATTATTGTGTGATTGGTCACTATAATTCTTCAATGTCCTGTGCGTGCCCGCCATCTTGCAGGGGTCTACTTTCAGTCTTATTAATTAAGAGGTTGATTATCCCTTACAGCTAGCTATTCAACATTATTGTTAAGTTATTGTTAACTACATTTAACTCGACTGTCTTTGCTGGACCAATATTAATATTAATACTAATTTATGTTTATCTTTTTTTTCTTTTCTTCAAAAAATCTAATAAGGATTCTTTTTTTTTTTTGACAAAAATCTAATAAGGATTCATGTAGAATTGTACTCCATAGTTATGCTTTAACAAAACAAAAATTGTAATAGTTATGAAAACTTGAAATAATAAAATAAATCACCCTTTTACAGCTTCGTTGGTAGTACAAAAGCTAACATTAGTGACGGAAATTAGAGGACGTAAGAAACAAGATAACGGTGAGAATTTAATCCCAAAAAAAAAAAAAAAAATGATAACGGTGAGAAAAATATTAGTTTTATAATATACTATTAGCTGTAATTATTTGCTACATTTATAAAGGAACACATCTTTTCATAAAATACCAGTTAAAGATCATAAAGTCTCAACTATTCGTTCAAAATTTCTTTTGCTATAAAAAAATATAAATTTTTTTTATTCTAAAAAAATGTTGAGGTTATAGACGAGTAAACTTAGTTTGTAATCGACGGGAGCTGTTAGTGCGGTGGTTAATTACCGTCGCACCTTAACGGCTTAACCTGTCATTAAGGTTCCACCCATCCCCTTTTAAGGATGAAAGAAATGTTGTAAAAGAAAGAAAAAAACTTAGTTGGTAATCACACACACACATACATATATTTTCTTTTATTGATTGAAAACCATGAACAATTTGCATGCATGTCTTTTTTGCCAGTAACTTTATATGAACGCAACTTGCATGTATGTCTTCTTTGCAACAGAGCACGAAACTGTTTTCTTGTTTGGCATTAAATCAAGTAACGAATATGATTGGTTAACTTGGTTGTACGTTTCCTTATCAAGGATCGTATTTGCAAATCAAGAATTGGGTTGAAGAGTCGTTTTCCCGTGTGTTTATATAAGAGAAATATATATAGAGGTTTAGAGTAGACCAACATGCTATTAAATATTCGTCTCAACAAACAAAAGAAAAGAAAACATGCGTTAAACTTATATAATAAAATAAAGATGTGAGCGGCTTGACTCGGATATGGATAAGTTCTAGATTTACATGGACAAGAATTGATTTTATCATCCTTTTTTTTTTGGTACATAATGTAGTTTCCTAAAATCAACTTATCCATTTGCAACTGGGCTCTGTAAAACTTTTATTTCTCATGTTTTTAAATTGAATATCTATTTACAAAAAAAAAAATTATCCATTTGATTATTGTATTCAAATAAGTCGGGGGTAACAGCTATTTTATAGAAATTAACTAACTATGCATTTATAGAAATTTTCTTACTATGAATTCATTGATAAAGACAGAATCTCATTTCTCAAAAGCCAAATGTCTCTTATAACAAAAGAAAAAGAGGCAGTGTCTCTTCTAACAAAAAAACAAAAAACAAGAGAGAGACCATCCACGAGATCGAATCAGATTCTTAGCATACCCAACAATCAATACATAGTGTGACAATATTATAATGTACAGTTTTGATACGATCGAGTAGCTGCAGAGAATCGTTCTTTCCTTCACCCTACAAACTTCATAATATCGTCCGGTTCAAGCCACTGTTTCATTCAGATCTCAACCTTGATTCAAGCATTCTATAAATGTACAAACTTGGGTGTATTGAAACATACACACTATATATAGCTCCTACAATAAACTCGAAATTTTACATACACATCAACCTGATTGTTTCTTGATATTGATATGGCGTTGAATTGGGGACCAGTGTTAATGTCGGTGGTGCTGTTCATCGTATTGACGCCCGGAGTATTGTTTCAGCTTCCGGGGAAGACCAAAGTGGTTGAGTTTGGCGGTTTTCAGACAAGCGGCGCAGCCATTGTCATTCACACACTCATCTTCTTTGCATGCATCACAGTCTCCCTTATCGCTCTTCATATCCACATCTACGCTGCCTAATTAATTTTACCATAAATCGTCCCTTTTGCTAGCTACTTCCTTAACTTCCCGCGTTTTGTGTTCTTGTTTTTGATCTACATTAATTTATGATTCTCATTTAAGTATCTGTATTGTAATTACAGTATATCCCTTTCTTTATAATTATATCATTTCTTACATGTGAACCCTTTAATGAATCCCTTTTCTTTATTGTTTCGATACCTCTATAATTCTAAATTTATCATATCTTAATATTTTTATATATGAACCATCATTGATAAAGAAGCATGCATGCGTGGACGAGATCGACTATTATTCCTTTTCCTATATCCTAAATTCTAATCTAAAAATATGAATACGGATATTGAAAACTAGCTAGATAACTTATAATATTAGGATACAGTATTGACTTTACTATTATTTTAGTATTTTAATTACTAAATTTTCTAGACTTGATGATAGAGTTACTTATGAAAACAACATGTGAGGATATAGGTATGTTGATATCTTTAAGGAGAAGCAATATATAATTTAATTAATTAGTATCTCTCGACTCAAACTTGCACTCAATCAGAACCAACTATCGTCATGTCAAATGTAGTACAGCTTTCTCGAGATTTTTTTAACTCAACATCACAATTTCATTAACTAAAAAACGGATCAGGTACATTGTTCGACATATCAGCCATTAATACAGCTTATTTAAACCAAGAAAAAGAAAACTCGTGTATTTTATTTGATCGATCTCGTGAGTAGCCTCAACTTTGAGGCGGGATTTCCGGTTATAAAGAAAAGAGTCATGACTCGCATGTTGCATACATATTTTAAACAGCGGAGCTAATTGGGCTTTTAAAATCTTAAAGAGTCCATATGCAATAATGATGGGCCATAGAAAATGGGTAACTGAATAAGTGAATCACGATGAACGAACGAATCACCTGCCTTGGCTGCTTCTCCAAGTAAAACATAAGCCCTCTTTAAATCCCTAGCGTCCACCGAGAAGCAGTGCAATCTGGGAATCTGATTTTGCGGATCCTTAATCGGAAAAATGGGTTTGACGAATTTCATATTGACGGTGGCCGGAGTAGGCGCCGTGGTGATGCTATTGAGGAGCGACGTCAAGCAATCTGTCACCGTCTTAAAGCGCAACGTCAAGCACATCCGCCACTGGCTCGAAGAAGAATCTTCCACCGCCTCCAAGTTAGCCCTCTCTCTCTCTCTCTCTCTATCTCTTGTTTCCTTTTTGATTTCCCTTTCACGAAGGTGTTGGTTTGGGGATTGTGATTTTGTAAACCGGTTTAGTCTCTATTTTTCGAATTTTTTCCTCGGCGAGCCTGGTTACTGGAAACTTTATGATGTTATGAATATAATACAAGGTTGTCTACTTGGTGATCTTGTGTCCGTTTCCTTGACCGTATTATGTTTCGATTTTCCGCAGCTGCTAGATTTGAAGTAATCGAAATTTCTAGAGTTAGTATTAGTAAACAACTAACAAGATTTCCAGCTAGTCATTAGATGTCAATATAAGCAAATTGGCTCTCTTTGATTGAATTTGTATCCAACTATCCAACCAAAAGATGATACCTAAGTCCTAAAGATAATTCAAACGAAATTGTAGCTTCGTTTGTGATCACTGATCATCATGTGTGTACAAGGATCTTCTGAGATTTGGTAATTTGTTGAGATACAACTTAAGGAAGAAGATGACGTGGCCATCTCCAAGAAAACCAAAGTCAATTGTTTTAATTATTTCACTAATGCTTTTCATTAGTGGGAATGTGTTTCCTTAATTAGAGGATGTGTTTCCTTCCCACGTCTCACGTAAGTAGTTTAGTTAAACTCTTTGGTCTTTGTATTTAAACATCACGAAGGTTTAATGGATAGAAGAAGAGAAAATTGCAGTAACTTGTTCTAAAGTCTTTGAGAACCAAAGTGTTCTTGTCTTGATCAACATTGATTATCCATAACTGGGACCTATCATAATTTGAGAAAAAAAACAGAAAAGATTGATTATGTTATGACTTGATGGCAGTGGTTTAGGTGTGCAAAACTGTGTGTGCATGTGACTGATGAGTTTGATGCGGTTTTTCAGGGCAGCGCAGTCCTTAAAACCAAAGGAAATTGAAACAAAGGTTCCGGGGAAGGATCTTCCAAAAGCGAAGGATTAGTGTGTGCTTATTATATACACCAAGGGTCTTTGTTAGAGTTGGATTTATGACTGGTTTCAACACCATTGTCTACTTAACTATTTTAGCTGTGAATTTTCGGTTTTATGTTTTAAGGGTTTTTCTGTCTCAATCTCACCTCTTAAACGTTTGAGCATTTCTTGGAAGTGAAACACAATAATATTATATCTCTCGTCTTTTTCTATCTTCTTTTGCAATGAAATCGTTTTCCCAAGAGATTCTTCTTTATATCTGAATTTTAATTGAACAATCTACTCATTTTGCAGCAGTAATTGTATTTTTTCTTAACATCTTTCTTTAATAAACAAAGCTTCCACAGTTACCGAAGGAATTATAAACAGCTACATAACTTATGAAAATAACAAATATAATGAAAAAAGTGTAAGTTATTTTGTTTTTTAAGGTAAGCCTTAATCGCTAATTGTTTTCTCCTTCTTAATCGTCTTTTAAGACGGGAGTATAATGGGCTTTTTTGTTGTTTTCTCGGGAAGCCCAAACAATGCAGATCGTTAAAACAAAACAAAATACCCTGAAAAGGCCCAAAGGCGATAATCAAGTTAAAAGCACTTACCCGGATTCCGATTTTCCGCCAATATTTTCGATCGTCGTTTTTTTTTTTGTTTCTCCACTTTTCACTGGGAATTCGAAATTATCTGGGATTCTCGTAGATTTGAACTCCTTGTTCCAGAAATTGGCGAAGCTCATACAGTTGACCATGGCAGTGTCGACGTTTTCGAGCCCCGCGCCGGTCTCCGGCATCGCTGAACCACCAGCGTCATTCTCCGCCGCAATTGGCTGGAAGCAAGCGTACGCCACTTTGTCACGACCTCCATAGTCTTATATTCTTCCTGTACTCTTCGTCGCTATATCGTCACTACTGGACTTCTCACCGTGTTTGGTGGTTTCTCGACAGGTTGAGATTTCGCAGGACGAAGAAGCCTCGGGTAATCTCTTGCGATTACTCTTGCCTCGAGGTGAATTTCCATTTCCTTATGTTTAAGTAAAGTAATATATGCCCGTTGAGTAATTTCCACTTCAGATTCGTAACTCTCGTCAGATGATTGTTCTTTCGTTGATACAACGTACATTTTCTTAAATACATTTCTAAATGATTGATTTGTGATAATGCCTTTTCATTTATTTTCAAGGTTAGGGATGTCTGCTACCGCCCTCCTGGAACACAGTTGAATATTTTGAATGGAGTTAATTTGTCTCTGCCCGAGAAAAGGTAGTGCGGCCGTTTCCTTATGTCAATATTGGTTATCCATTGGAAGCATTTTAAGTTTGTATTTCAATTTTATTCTTTTTTCAGCTTTGGCTTGATTTTTGGGAAGAGTGGGAGTGGTAAAACTACCCTTTTGCAGGTTCATTGTTTCACTAGCTCTTGAATCTTGATCATACACAGCTTCCCAGCGCTGTTATTTGAGTTGTAATTCTGGCAACTTTTGGGTTTCTCTTCCTCTCTCCTGCAGCTTCTTGCTGGGCTAAACAAACCAACATCAGGTTCCATTTGTATCCAAAGATATGGGGATGATGGCCAGCCAAAGGCGGATCCTGAGTTACTTCCTACTGAAAAGGTGGGCATTGTTTTCCAGTTTCCGGAGAGGTAATAGTCATTATCATTTTTTGTTTTATCTTATCAGGTTTGGTGCTGCTGTTTAAGTACCAAGAAAATATTGATGTGGTTTTTTTGGTTGCGGTCAGATTCTTTGTTGCAGATAATGTGCTTGATGAAATTACTTTTGGTTGGCCAAGGCAGAAAGGTAGTTTGCAGTTAAAGGAGCATCTGACGTCGAACCTCCAGAGAGCATTTAATTGGGTACCCCACTACTCCTGGATCGGACAGTGGTTATATTGTGTCCAGTGATCTGTCTTATTATAGTTGCTTTCTTCTTGAATCGTTAGGTTGGATTAGACAGCATCCCACTTGATAAAGACCCCCAGTTGCTAAGTGGAGGCTACAAGCGTCGGCTTGCACTAGCTATTCAATTGGTGAGACTAAAGATTTTTTGCGCATTCAAAAGTGTGACATGTTCTAAGTAGTCATGCCTTTTATAGGTGCAAACTCCAGAATTATTGATCCTGGATGAGCCCCTCGCTGGTCTTGGTATGATGCATCCTGCTTTTTTCTTCCAGGGATTTTTGCTTCTCATTCCTTACAGAAGATGTTTTTCTCTCTGGCGTTCTCTGTGCAGTTTATTTTCTTTTGCATGGAAATCATGAAAGTTTTCTCATACTATTTCGTCATTGATTTTGCTCTGCAAACAGATTGGAAAGCACGTGCAGATGTTGCAAAGCTCTTGAAGCACCTAAAGAAGGAACTGACTTTACTTGTTGTAAGTCACGACCTAAGGTATGCTCAGTTATTGATTCTCTTGGCTTCTGAATTTGTGATTTTACACAGTTTCTTTCCCCTCAGTAAAAGGTATGGGTAACTGAATCAGCGCTTTCTCTGCGCAAATAGCTGTTTGAACTATTGTTATACAATCCTTTCCCAGATTTTTTTTACAAGTATTCATCATGGCCCGTTTCAACTTAAAACAGTTTGAACTCATAAAACTCATTAATCCAATTTTTTCCTTATCTCACTTTTCGTATAAACCTTGCTGCAGAGAGTTAGCAGCCTTGGTCGACCAGTCATGGAGAATGGAAACAGGTGGTATTCTTCTTGCAGAACGTCCACCAGTTTAGTTCAAAATTCACTATTGCGGGAGGTCCATAGCAGGTTCGGCACGGATGCTTTTTTTTTGGGTATATTGCGTCCTGTATGGTGGATTGTCTATGTAAGTTCTTTTTTGTATATGAGACAATCACATGTTATCGCTTATCATTTGAGAGAGAAATAGTGTTTCTCTTATGAGATTAAAACATAATATGATTTGAATGCAAGAATGTATGATCTTAGTTTTAGTGCTCCAAACAATGAATATGAGATATCTTGCTGCAATTGTAACACCCTGTAAACATATATTATCACATAGAGGGGCATAATGAACATTCCCAGTAACTCTTGAACACATTTGCTTTAATCATACCACACAATTCACACATGCATAAAATGACATAATACACTCACGCTTCTTAATTTACTTGTTTCTTCTGATCCCTTTGCTACAGCTCCAACACGAAGTCTGCAAAGCAGTCAAGGATTATTATCTGGTTGGACCACAAGTAGAACAATTGTGCATAACTAAATGCCAGTGTATAAAAAAAGTGTTTTTCGAATAAAGAAACTACATATTCTTGAAAATCCAGAATCACATTCTTCCTTTGAAATAGATGGGTTTATGCAATCATATCTTTTAATTGTAAATGATGGTGCACTTACAGTCTTCGTCTGTTTTGATCCAGTGTTCTCCGTTTCCAGCTGAAAGTGAACTTCCTAGCTCATACTGGATCCATCTTTTAGTTGTCTTGTGACAAGGGTTCACCTTCTCGGACATTAACCCAATAGAATTTGCTTTGCTGTTTCTTGGATCTTTCATGCTGCTGTATATTTCGCTTTCCATTATGGAGTCTTCTGGATGTACCTTCCTATGGAAAACTTGTGCCATCTGCAGTCCTCACAATAAATTCAAGCTTGTTATAAGCAAGCGTTTCATTGGAGCATAATAGCTAGTTCTGAAAAATACTATAGAAGTGCTCTAGAAAATGCTATCAAAGTAAGGGATAAATCATCTGAAGTTTGGTGTATATTCAAGATGTAGCATGTATCACGCAGGCGTTTTAGATAATAGGTTCTGAAAAAGCAGAGCAGAAAAAACAACACCTTTTGGAACTTCTTCTTTGTGGAAGCCACTTCAGTTTTACCACTGGCAGGGATCCTTGAGGATGGGTGTAGCTTTTTCAGTACCTTCTTCACAAGATGCTTTGCATACTTGTGGGTTGAACTGGTTTGCTTCTTTTTCTCCCCATATTTGTTTTCTGAATCTTTCATTTCTGTCACTTGAAACAGTTCTCCAAGTGATGCCCGTTCCTTCTTCCCTGCAATCTTTGTGTCTGGGAATTCGACTAGAGAACCAAAAAGATACTCTTGGAGCGGGAACTTCATTGGCTGATTATCTTCTTCAGCATCTAGTCCCTCAACGGCCTCAATTGTGGATGCAATAGTGTTAGTGTTGCTGTTCCTTCCTGATGGTTGGTTATGTCCTTCTTTAGCTTCGGCCTCAAGGAACTTCTCCAATTCATTGTTAATGAGCTTCAAATCATTCTCTGTCACTTCTGCATCATCTGTTGCCGGGTCCCCAGATGACATACCAAATGTCGGTGTTGCTGGTTCATCCAGAAGTGTTTCTCCACCAAGGGTTCCAATTGCAAGAAATCCATGAAAGAAATCACTGTTTCTCCCATCCTTGAAGTTTTCTTCTGTATTGTCCTTGGGTCCTGCGAAGGAGCTTTCCTGGAACAGATTAAGCTGTTTTCTGAATCCGGTATTGTACCTGGGACCAGCACATGCTGCGGGGTAAACATCCTGGCTATCAAGGGATGGATGAGCTGAAAGGGGGAAATGGCTGTTACCTGAAATGGAATTCCATGTGAAGAGACGAATTGTTTATTTTTTAGACAAGTAAGAACAGTCTCTGAGGTATGGAAAAAGATGCATTTGCGCAGGAAGTAGGGAAAATGTCGACTTGTTGCAACAGACAGTTTGAGGCATGCCATTTACTGGACGATACTCGCTAGGGAGAGACCTGGTTTAGCTTCTATCACACACGAATTCCTTTGAGTTTCATTCTTGCGAACGTACTCCCCAAAAATTGACGGGCAAAACAAAGTTGGTCTCAGGAAAATTGAGTGGTGAGCTTTTTATTTAGCTAGTTGACTCTCATCACAATGCTTTGCACACGAGCACATGACCCTAGTCGTTTATCAGGTCAGCAGTTGAATTTTCTAGAAATGGATGTTAAAGTAGTGGGATAATTACTCGGCCCTGAAATGCTTGCTTAGTCCTATTGCTGCTATCCTAGAATTCAACACGCTTCCTATTCTTGTTCCCACATAATTGACAGGAAAAGAAGCATTAGAGAAGTATGGTCAATTACCAGATGTAGCATCTTTCAATGGCTCTTTGCTATTCTCCCGGAACTTATGATGCATCCAGACCCAAAACTGCTAGAAAATAAGCGTTGGTAAGTGTTAGCTACAAGTTAGTTAATATTTTGTAGATATAGAGCGTACCTTCATTTTCGTGCTTCAGTTGCCACACAATACTAGAGGAGAAAGTGACTTTTATAGAGAACCATGATTGCTTAAAAGCTCTTTCGTATAGCAGTGAATTGGTTGCTAACAGTATCACAAGACTTTTACGTTGATGACAGAGGAGAGCAACACCAAGAAAGCTACAAAATTTTGGTTGGCCATTCTCTTTCAAGATCACATCAAGAACAAGTTGGAGGGCCATTACAGACATGAGCCTACTATTGTGGTTACATGACACGCGTATCTATCCATAATTACAATCATCAATCATCTCAGGTATTACTATTTGATCTTGATTTGAGTTTCTATAAATCTATATCATAAAAATTTGTGGATTTTATGAGGCGTTGATGAGCCATTAATATTAAATTTAAAAGTCATTTGCAAATAAAGCATATATAAACAATGGCAGCAAAATGACCTTTTTGCTATTGCTTCGTGTTGTGTAGAAGTTGATTTCTAGACATTCTTTCCTGCAAATTGCGATAAAACATTCCATCCATCTTGTACGCCTGAAGGGAGTATGCATTCTGTTTAAAATATAGTTACATAGCCAACGTGACTCGGATGGTACAACTACAAAGTACAAACTCATTCTGTGTTGGTTGTAGAACAACTGTAAACTCATTCAATGCTGGCTCCTTGTTCATTTAGAGTGATTGAGGCTGCATTATGTTGAAATAATTTCCAACGAAAAGAGTAGTGCTTTGTTCTGCTTTTGTTGACTTGGCTGTCTCATGACAAGAAGAAAATGCATATAGATGATGACCATCCTGCAGAAAAGTAAAGAAAGAGTGCTTTTTCCAGGAAGCATATGGGAGCTCCGTGACAAAACAACCAAGGTTTTGGTACTAGTTGATTCAGACAAGTGAAGCTGTCCACGACATCAGGTACTGTTGTTTTGCTTCAATGTTTTGTTCCGTTATAATATTACAACTCGTAATGTAATGGGTTTGTTCTCCTTTATTAAATATCCTATACCCGTTTCCTTAGCCGTAGACACATCGTTGTGGTAGATGAAGTAGGAACTTGGTAGGATTGGACCGTGAACCATGAACCTAGGCGTCTGTGTGAACACCATAGAAAAATGCAGATTGGATTAGATTAGCAGGAACAAATACGAATAGATAAGATACGTAGAGATAATGGTGGTGGGAAAGCAAATGAGTTAATTTAGTTATAAAAGGAGGAAGCATCTGGGAGTGGGGATGAAAGAAAGGAACAAGGGACAAAGGAACAAACAGAAGTAGGTAGTATGGGTATGGGGCCGAGAAGGAAGCATTACGCTTTTGTTCCACATTTAAACAAACTGACAAATGCTAAATTTTGCAATCTGGAGTCACTTCCATTTCTCCCATCCCACTCCATTATCTTTTCTTATTTCTTAGAATGTGATCGACTTATGTCTCATTCACGTGGACACTCGATGATATTCTTCTTTGTCAGTTTCCCTTCTTGTTCCTCAATCATATCTTCTTTTGGTATAATATCCAACATTTTCACTTTCCTTATTATATCAGGAGTCGGTATTATTCCCAAGTAGGTGATATATACTCTTTTTTAACTTAAAAATTAAAACTATAAAAAAATAGTAGCTTTTTCTATTTTTCTCTTCAGGCTTCATCTGGTGGGGCATTAGTCCCCAGCTGCGAAATTATCTTAACGAATCATTTTTCTCAAGAAAACTTAAAGAAGAAACACTTGGCATGTGATTAATGTTTTACAAAGAGAAGGCTGGATTAATCTTGGATGCAAAGTTGTAATTTTGGGTAACTACAAGTCACTTTTTGGACTGGGCCAGTATGAGTTTGACTGCTCACTAATGGACTGGTTCACTAATTTCTGATTCTACTTCTCCAACCTGTCAGCGACCTGAGATGGTGATGTCAGCTTCTCCGCAGGACCTTAATTAACCGTTTCTTCAAAGGCCCCGACCATGAAACCTGCGGCGGAGCTTGCGGTGAGGATCGGCCGTGAGCTTCTAAAGGTTTCCGGAAGCTCTCGGTCGGCTCGGACATGGAGTCCATCGGTTGAACAGAGTCTTCATGGTCTCGGCTTTCGTCACTCTATAAGTCCTTGGCTTGTTGCTCGAGTCATTGACCCGTTCCTCCTGAACCACCATTCCCTCGCTCTCGGGTTCTTCAATTGGGCCGCCCAGCAACCAGGTTACTCTCACGACTCCCTCTCTTACCACTCTATCTTCAAGTCTCTTTCGCTTTCTCGACAGTTCTCCCCCATGGACGCTCTCTTCAAACAGGTCAAATCGCAGAAAATCCTTCTTGATTCCGCCGTGTATCACTCGCTCATTGATGCGCTTCTGTTGGGTAGGAAAGCTCAGAGCGCGTTCTGGGTTTTAGAAGAAGCTCTTTCGACGGGTCGGGAGATTCATCCCGATGTATGCAATCGTCTTTTGGCTGCTCTGACTTCTGATGGGTATTCTGATTATGCTCAGAAACTGTTCGTTAAAATGCGCCAAAGCGGTATTTCTCTGAATACTCTTGGCTTCGGCGTATATATAGGAAGGTTCTGTAGAACTTCCGAAACTGATCAACTCTTGATTTTGGTGGATGAGGTGAAAAAGGCTAACTCGAACATCAATGGCTCCATTGTTGCACTGTTGATTCTCCATGGTCTTTGTAAATCTTCAAGAGAAATGGACGCTTTCTACATTTTAGAAGAGCTAAGAAACATAGATTGCAAACCGGATTTTATGGCTTATAGAATCATAGCTGAAGCATTTGTAATAACCGGGAATCTGTACGAGAGACAGGTCGTCCTAAAGAAGAAGAGAAAGCTCGGAGTAGCTCCCAGGAGCAGCGATTACCGAGAATTCATCCTGGATTTGATTTCCGCTAAACGATTAACAGAGGCTAAAGAAGTGGCTGAGGTTATTGTGAGTGGAAATTTCCCCATTGATAATGATATCCTAGACGCGTTAATCGGATCAGTCTCTGCAGTTGATCCAGATTCTGCTGTTGACTTATTAAATTTCATGGTAAGCACAGGGAAATTGCCTGCAATTCGGACTCTGAGCAAATTGAGTAAGAATCTTTGCCGGCACGACAAGAGCGACCATCTGATAAAGGCTTATGAGCTTTTGTCAAGCAAAGGTTATTTTTCAGAGCTTGAGAGTTACAGTCTGATGATATCGTTCTTGTGCAAGGCCGGGAGAGTCAGAGAAGGTTACAGTGCTCTGCACGAAATGAAGAAGAAAGGGCTTGATCCAGACGTGTCACTCTATAACGCTCTAATCGAAGCTTGTTGCAGAGCGGAAATGATCCGTCCAGCAAAGAAACTGTGGGATGAGATGTTCGTAGAGGGCTGCAAAATGAATCTGACGACATATAATGTGCTTATCAGGAAACTGTCAGAGGAAGGCGAGGCAGAGGAGTATTTGAGGCTGTTTCAGAAGATGCTTGAGAAAGGGATAGAACCAGATGAAACAATCTATACGTCTCTCCTTGAAGGCCTATGCAAGGAGACAAAACTGGAAGCTGCTAAGGAAGTCTTCAGAAAGTGTATGGAGAGGGATAAAACAGTTGGGAGAAGGGTATTGAGCGCGTTTGTCTTAAATCTATGCAGCAATGGTGAGAGAACAAATATGTCTTCTAGGTTTTTTTATTGCCCCTTAAGTCAAGTTTCTGGCTGATTCTTTTGGTGTGTTTATGCAGGCCATTTTGGTGAGGCATCGCAGCTTCTACGCGAGCGAGAACACTTAGAACACACAGGTGCACATGTCGTGTTGCTGAAATGTGTGGCTGATGCGAAAGAGGTTGAGATTGGAATCAGACATATGAAATGGATCAAAGAGGTATCGCCATCTCTTGTTCACACAATGTCTTCTGACCTGTTGGCGTCTTTCTGTTCATCATCAGATCCTGATTCCATTCTTCCCTTTATTCGTGCACTTGAGCACACATAATTACACCAATAGGCTTCTATAGCAATTAGATTCCCCAAATTCTTTATTTTTTTCCCTTTATTCTGTGTAGATTCACCAATCTCTGGCCTCTGGGTGAATGTATACGTTACAAGTCGTTTATTGTGTGCGTAAGAATTATTCTAATGGATATTTTTCTAACTATATACATATGCATTTAAGATTTTTACTTTAAAAATATTCAAGAATTATTCTAATGAAGATATACATGTACATATGAGCTCTTTAAAGTTTTCTCGAAGACTCGAAGTGAAAGGTAAACCCTTTCTAAGAAATAAAATGTGTTGCCTTGTAGTTTTTCTCAATTTAAAATAAAAAATAAGAGGGTGAAAAGTGATTGGTGAAACGATTGTATGAAGGATTATTCTCCATTTTTTTTACTTGAAGCAAAAGAAATTAGTAACAGATTTAATCGGAGCTGTAAAATCTGTGAAGTTATTGGATCAGCATGTACGGGCAAGAGAGCTCATATCCAACGCAACGGTCGGGTCAAAATCACGAATTATTGTTGGTGGGTGTCCACGTAATCTGGAGTGGGGACCCCTGAGGCGATTATTTCCCCCACAGTTAACAGTTATTACAGTTGAGACTTGAGGCCATGATAAAAACGTCGTCTTTCTTGTCTTAATTTATCCATTAAATTTTGCAATCAACTGTCACATTGGCAAATTAGAGTAAAAAGCTAATTAGAGCATGATCAATTGAAAAACTTAAAAAAAGATCTTAATAATTTTTTAATTATAAATTTGGAGTTAAGAATTTTTCATAAAAACTTTAGATTTAGGTGTTTCAAAGGAGAACTCTATTAGGGGTTCTTATAAAAAAAAAACATAATAATCGGTTTTTATCGAAAGAGAAGAAAAAAGTGTTTTGTTTTGTTTTTTTTTTTTTTTTTCATCCAAATTAACATGGATCAGACACGTGGCACATAAGAGTCGGTTCTTGTGTTTCTTAATTAAGAACTGACTCTACTCTTTTTAACATTTTTTTGATTATATAAATTCTAAGAAATGTTTTAAGAACCCTTACAATTTTCAATTGATCATGCTCTTAGACGGAAGAGATATATAGATTAGTAGACATTTATATTTTAGTGTGATTAGATCCCAAATATATATATAGAAAGCTTAAGATAAGACAAAGAGCTAGGCTTAAAACAAACGCAACACTCTTCTCTCTCACTGTCTCTAATTCAACACTATAATTAACCTAATCTTTTTTTTTTTGTTCTTAAACAAAAAAAAACTAAAGAAAAAAAAAGAATCAGAGCCAGAGAGCGCCAGCATCTTTGAGAAGAGGGACGAGTGAGCCGTTGATATGTGAAGCCATCACTCTTTCCATTGCTCCTACCATCTTCCCTCCGATGAATACCACCGGAAGTGCCTCCGGAGAAGTGGCAGCGCCGCCGCCGCCAGAGCAGCCGAGGAGACGAAGGAGAGCTCGGTGGATATCGACGCCGTAAGGGTGGAGGTCGAGCTCGTGGATGGCGGGGCTGACTCCCATTCCGCGGAAGAGACGCTTGACGGCGTGGCACATGCAGCAAGTGCTCACGCTGAATATAACCACCGCATTTTCTGCCGCCATGGACTCTATCCTAGCCAGAGTCTCCGACGGAAACACATTCATGTTGTTCACCTTGTTGTACGACAACGAGCCCCGAGTTTCTGTTTTGTATTGCATTTTGTTTTTCTTAGAGAGAGAGAGAGAGAGAAAGAGAGGGAAAGTGAGTGATTGAGATTGTGTGTGAGTTGGTTGGGGGGAGAGTGAGAGGCATGCAGACTATTTATAGAAGGTGAAGTTCTACATTTAATTGGTAGATTTTTTTATTTATTCTATATGCCAAATGATAACTAACTAACAAAGTAATTGATGTGATAGCCACGGTTATTAGCTTTCGTAATAATATGATTTTTTTTTTATCAATTTTTTCCAACAATATAAAAATTCGAATATTTCGATATTTTTCAGTTAAATAGGTTAGTAGAATAATGGAATTGTTGGAAATAGATATTTATCCTTCTTGTCGGATATTACCGTAATAACGCCTTACACAGTTACACTAACTAGTTTTGTCTGCAAAATTGTTCTATACTTATGTATAGATGAGAATAAAAAAATATGATTGAATATAATTTATAGAGACGCGCCGAATAAGAACTTTGATGCTGCCAACATTATGTGAGCAAGTCGTAACATTGAGATGAGGTCGAATGTTTGGATATGGCCGGTGGTTTTCCATTATATTCCATTTTCACTTTATGCTCAAATCGTCTAATCATTCTCTATAAACAAGCTACATATAATATCATTATCAATATGATCATAAAAGGTGATGGAATATTTGTTTGGAATGTAATCCAATTAGAGCATCCCACAAATATAGCTAGGCATGTGTGTGTGTATATATATGTATATGTATATATATAGCTAGTTATATATATGAGTTGGAATATGTAATCAGGATCGAATTTCGTATAATCATTTATCCTTGGCCCAATGGGATATATAAAATTGGGCAATGTTTATAAAAAAAGAAGAAGAAAAAGAAATAAAGGACTCATCAATATTCTTGGAATGAGCTTTTAAAATAAGACTGTTAATTATGCTATAGTTGAACTGGCTACCATGTCCATCAGAATGTCAGTGTTCTTGATGTATGGAAACTACAAGTTGGCATGTTCTTGCTTGCATCTTTTTCTTTATATGTGATTATTACAAGTTGCCAGTTCCGTTAGATAAAACTGTATAATTTATATTATTTAGATTGTAGATAAGTTCACTAAAAAGCCTGAAAAAAAAAAGTTGAGTTTTACAAAGTTGGTCACATGCATTTTTGGCTTCCATGCATGCTTCTACCTTTTCTATCTGCAAAATTGCCTTCTTGTTTCTCATGTTTGACCAACCCTCCCAAAAAAAAAACTAAAATATAAATATTATTATCGTTGTCAGCACAAACAACTTGTTACGAAATTTGTAGGTACCAATCTGCAGTATAGAGCCACCTCTCATCGTTTCTATATGAATAAAGCTTCATAAATTATTCATTTTCTCATCAATCTGATCGCATATCTGATTCTTTTAATTTTTTAATTTAAAGAAAAGAGAGAAGGCTTATTAGGACATTGATATAGTTTAAGTGAGTCCGAAGAGTTATATGTCCCTTCATTGGTTTAAGATTTGGTGTATAAACTAAAGTTGATTCATTTTGGACTAAATCTCTAGCCCTTAAGGTAGTAATTTAATAACCAAAAAAAAAAAAAAACAATCTTGAGGGATTGCGTTTGTCGGACCACTTTATTATTTAAAATCGAAGGTCGTTACAGAAGCCTTACGTAACAGATGTCATCAGATGTGTATTTTTTGTTGACCGGCTGGTCGGTCGGTTATAACCCTTGAGACGCAAGAGCTGCATATGCTTTTGAGGAAGGGCATTTTCGGAATCATAAAAAAGTGATTGTTTTTCATTCAAAGCCTGCACCTTCGTGAATGCCCACTTTTCCACATTCCCTATTCCTTTATTATTTTTTTTCTACATTGAAATTTTTTTTTTTTGGTTGACCGTTAAGTCATGTTTGTTGGAAGAAATTATTGATTATAGATTAGAGCTCAAATTATGTTATTGTATCACAAGAAGAAGAAGGAGAAGAAGAAGAAGAAGAATGTGAAGTTGTTCTAAGTCTTAACACATTCTTAGCTCTGAGTTGCATTTAAGAAGCGGTCTCAAAGAAGGCGGAGTGGAGAGCCCTCACACATTGCTCTGCCTCTTCATCATTCACTATCAATGAGATGTTTACCTGATAAACACATCTCCATTCGTTAGTTATAAAACCATAACAATACCATATTCATCTCTATATATACATGTAGCCAGTAGATTTCAACCTTAGATGCACCCTGCGAGATCATCTGCACATTCACTCCATTGCTTCTAAGTACTTGGAACACCTGTTTTGTTGTTCATTCCATTCCCATTAACTAAAACTTTCAATATCAAAGAGAACACACGACTGCAGGTTACTGCTACTAACCTTTTCTAATATGAGTGAGGATTTCTGAACATTTCCTATGAGAGAGATGATTGATCTACGCTGTAGCAGTTTCACAACGGCAATCTTCTCTAGCTCCTCTACCACATGATCTAGCTCCTGTTCACACCCAGTCATTCTACCAATATTACATATTGCCCTCACAAAGCAAAATATCTACCACAGTGAGAGGAGTCTTACATTTGCCCGCTGAATTAACTCTCTGCCCCAGAGCTTTGCTGGATCCAATGTCAACGATATACTTACTTCACTTGTTGCCACAACATCCACCGATATGCCTAAATCTTCAAATGTGGTAAACACCTGCAAGTATGTAATGCTTGCAGTGAGATATTAAACAACGTCGAATGAAAATATCATTATCCAATTATATTACCTTGGCAAGGAAACCATATTGGCCAAGCATACGGGTGCTTGCTATGTCCAACATGGTCACATTACGTTTCAGAACAATGCTTGTCAACACGGCCTACGAGATAATATATAAAGGAGGAAGAAGCGGTCATTGATGTTTTAATATAATGAGCTTAAAAACACTCTTGTTTCACAAACCTTACTCATGTCTCTTGATCTGGTGATGACAGTTCCTGGAGCATTAGGGTTGTATGAGTTCTTAACCCTCACAGGAATGTCACCATCTCTTGCTGGCCTCATGGACAGCGGATGCAACACCTGAAACAGAAGAGGAATATGCTCAGCCATCAGACAGAGAAGAACTCATCAGCGTAGATAATCTACGAGATTACCTGGGCACCAAAGTAAGCAAGCTCAGCTGCCTCATCAAACGTCAAGTATGGAACAGATTGAGCTCCAGGGTATATGTTAGGATCACAAGTCAAAACTCCATCCACATCTTTCCAAACCTGCACCGGATTAAAAAAGGAAATCTTTGCTTAATAAAATTCCATCTTCATAATGCAATCTTGGCGAAACCCATCAATTACCTGAATCTCCCGCAGTCCTAACGCTTTCCCAATCGTTGTGGCCGTCAAATCGCTACCACCCCTACCCAACGTAGTAATAGCACAAGACCTCCATCCCTGGAGAAGATTGAAGTGTTGTAAAATTGACACAATAAGCAAAATGAACTCATGAGCAAAAACCCATTCTAATATATAGAATGGACACGAACCAGAGTTTTGCACTGCATATTTCTTGGTCCCGAGAAAAACATGATGTGAAAAGAGTCAGAAAACAAACCTTTCCGAGGAAGCCAGTAACAACAGGGACAGCGTTTTCCTTGCTCCAGTCACCAAGTAGTGTTTTAGAGACGGCAGGGTATGTTGCTTCAAGTATATCAGCATTTGTAAAGTCGTCTGTGGTAATAAACCCGATCTCAAATGCATCATACTGCCAGCAACAAGTAAACAACTCATCAAGTCATGAATCAAACTCATGTTAGAGTACAGAATTGTGAGCAATGACACACTCTCAAGTTTCTTTAATCTGTCTGACAAGAGGTGCTATCTATAAAGTCTCAAGGTTATGCTAAAACCACGATACTGTAAAGCAACATACTTGACGCGATTTGTGGCCAATTTTATTGAGATACGCAGAGAAAAGCCTTGTGGACATGCACTCTCCAAAGGAAACCAAGTAGTCCCTTGTACGTAAGGTTAACTCTTTCATCATTGATATGCCCTTCAGAAGCTGGTGTAGTCCTTCTAGGTGTTCTACAAAGGGATTAACCGGAAAGTGGATTTAGTAACGAAAATTAACTGAATGATTAAAGCGAAATTCAGAAACAGTAATTGGAGAAAAGGTCAATACGTCAAGCATTGAGAAAGAGAACCAACGCACTTACTTGCAATAACCGTTGTTTCCACTCCAAGCTCATGAGCAGTTCTGGACATAAAAAAATTGTTTCTTATGAGAATAAAGCTAAATTTGGATTGTGAACACTAGATAACAATCACAAAAACATCGTTTATTATAACCTTAAGTGGAGTTCCTTTATAAAGCTCAATTCTTCAATACTTTCTACGTTCGTGACACCGCAAGAAACAGCCTTCTCTCCAGCCTAATGAAAGCCAAAGGCCAAGAAAATAATTAACTCTACCGATAACGGAAGCAATATTAGAGAAGAAACGTCATCAGAAAGAAGTAGAAAAGATTAACATTATTGTGTTACCATCAAAAGCTTATTAGTCGTCTTCCCCATTGCTGATAGCACAATAACAGGCCTCTCATCTGGAAAGCTGAGTATAAGATTGGCGATTTCTTTCATCCTCTCTGCTGAAGCCACTGATGAGCCGCCGAATTTCATTACACATGTCAACTCTTTGCCAGTTCCGTTTGAATTGCACGTCTCGGTCTCTTTTCTTTCAAGCAAGTCGACTCTTGCAGCTTCACAACTAACTCTCAAAGCTATATTCCTACAAGAATGCTCTACGGTTCTAAAGACTGAACTACTTGAGGCCAGGGTAACTGAAATATTAATACCCTTTGAGCCAAACTCAAGCCTCTTTGAACTTAAAGCAAGCCCTGGAGCTTTAACTCCATAAAACTGCAATGAAGTCGTCATTTACTCAATAGTGAAGCTTGCTAAAACTCAGAAACTGAGTGTTGTGATCTCGGCAAATGGTACTGCTGTGATTGTGCTGTGTGGGAGCCTGCAACTATCAAATTCACAGAAAGTATAAAAAAAAAAAAAAGATTAGATCTTTCTCATCTGATCTAAATATGTAATGATTAACAATAAGGTAAAACCCTATTAAAGGAATGATTATGGAAAACTGTCTTAAACTAATTAATACAATGTAAGTTGACTAGGAGAGACAAATGACGACTTTTGTCAATAAACTCAAACAACCAGTTGTACAAGCAATCGTAATAAATAACATTATAAGAATTCAGAGGAACACTTGTACACTTCTTTTGGAGGAGTCAAACCCAAATGGATCTCTTATAGTTAAGAATGTTAAGAATGTGAAGCTTATAAACCAGAAAATTTGTAAAATGGTGAATTTTCATCACCCAAATGCAAGAAATTATGAATCATCGGAGAAATTGAAAAGTAAATCGCAAAAGACGATTGTAACAAAGATCAAAACCCAGAGAAGAGCAGCAGCCAAAGGAAGACGACGAATGTAGACAAGTACCTTAACTGGATCGGCGTTACGAAAACAAAAAAATTTGGGACTTTCCTCTCAATCCCTTCGGACACAGCTGAAACGACTGGTCGGATTCGCCGGCCAGCTCCGAAGGAAATAATGATTTTTTTTTTGTTTAGGGAGTGAAAACGGCGCTTAAGACATAATTAGAGAACGTGCGACACAACACTGCTTGTTTGCCCTTCCCAGAAATGGACGGTCCAGATTCAATCTCTGGATCGAGATACCCTTTCAAGCCTCGGGTAGGCCACTAAAATTGTATTGGTGTGTTTAGTCAAACAATGACGACATCTTTCTTCTTCTCCTGCACTTATTTTAGATATCAAAATAGTGTTGAAAATTGACAGAACGTGAGAAAAGACTTGGCCCACTCACTCCCAATAATCAGAAAGAAAATATTTCATTGCAAAGGAAAATTGATAACAGAAGAGTCACGCAACAAATAAAAAACACAACAATCCCAAAACTGCCCTCGCTATGGCCACTTCAAGCATTCTGGTAATGATGCAGTTTGTACAGCAAAACTTTTCCAGCGGCGTTCCCCATGGCCATGAAACCACTTCCGGGGCTGAAGTCCAAGCAGCGAGGGTAATGCATCGTGCTGTTTGGCGGTGGCCAGTTTGAGAAGACAGTTAGGGATGGAACATGGACCAGCTTTACGCTGTTTTTGTTCATCGTAGAGACTATAGCTAGAATCTGAGCATCATGGTTGAACTTCATGAAATCTATTTTCGAAGTGAGATTGTCCACTGTCTTTATCGGCTTTCTCTTGCCTCCCACAAACTCAGATTTCTTGTAAATGTTTACAATCCCTCTGTCTGTTCCCGAGGCAAACATTGCTCCGTTTAGCGAACTGCAGAGAGAAGTACCACACGTGCTGCCTTCATCGACGCCTTTGTATAAGCACTTCATTGTTCTCAGATCCCAGACGTAGACTTGCCCGTCGCCTCCTGAGCTCAGCAACTGCTTCCCATCATCACTGAATGCTAATGACCTGACTGAACCATTCATCTTTAGGGTGCCCGTCAGCTCTTTCGTTTTTGAGGACACAAGTAAGATATAACCTTCGTTGCCCACAAAAGCTATGGTGCTAGAGTCTTGCGACACCTCGAAATGTTCCAAGCTTTTCTCCTCTCTACCAACCAAAGGGCCAATTTTGTCAAACTTTGCATTCTCCAAATCAAAGCTGTAAAAGAACTTTCTTCTCCCAGAGACAATGACCTGAGAGCCGTTGGGTAAGAAAGCAGCTTTACGAATGGGACAATCCTCGAGAAAAATGCTCTGGATCTTGGTGTTCCTCTTTCCATCAATCTGGAAAAACCTTAACCGTCGATCCAATCCAGCAGTGAGAAGCAGCTGAGCGTTTTGATGGAAGTGGACAGAGTTTATCGGGCCATTCGAAGGATCAGCTGCATTGGCATCCACGAGTTTTGAATACTCAAGAAGACCAGAACACAGCTTGGTACCACCGCCCTTCACCACAAGATCTTCATTAGTTCGGAGGATATCAACATCATCAACTCCTCCATGCTGGTACTCATCATCTGAAGACTCTCCATCAATCATTTGGGAATCAGGCCGAGCCCAATCTGTTCCCGGGTTTAGCTTAGCATGATGAGCCCTCAGCCTTGCGATGTACTCAGACCCGGAGATCAAACCCTCATTCTCCTCTTTCCTTAGCTTCCTCAGACGGTTGACAGTAGCTATATTTATGTTTATTTGTTTCTCTTCTTCATCCTCCCAGGCAGCTTCTCCCTTTCTAATTCCCTCAGATTGATCTTTCTCTTCATCAGAAAGTTGTTCATCATCATCATCATCGTAATCCGGAGTCTGCCTCACAGCAGAACGGTCTACATGAAACAAAGCAGAACCATCTGTTTCTTCATCGCCGTCTCCCTTACCAAACGTAACAGGGGAGTAGAGAGACCCGAATAACAAATTCTCAAGCTTTTTCATTTCGACTTGTTCCGACTCTAGTTGCTTCTCTATCTCCTTCTTTCTTCTCTTTCCCCTAGCGTCATCATTGGACCCAACGTCTTTCCCATCTTCAACATCTCTATACTGTTTCTTGGACTCCTCTATTTTACCCTTACTTGTCGGAGCGTTCTGGGATAACAAGCTCATCGCTCAATTACAAAAATTCACTGCTGCATAAAAAAACAACTATAAGATTTCGCACCCAAGCTCGTTATCTATCAGGAAAACAGAGCCTAATTAAGCACTAATTTCAAAATGGATAGGTACCAAAGCTACTATTTTCGCCTAAATCGAGCACAAATTTTGATTACACCAGAGAAACATGAAACAACTTACAACGTTGACGAACAGAAACCCTTTCGACGGTGACTGTCGGCGAGAGCTTTTCTTCTTTGTAGGAGATTTAGGGTTTTAGAAGTTCATTTTCCAACAAAAATAAACAAATAAAAATTGGAAAATTTCGTTACATAGCCTTTTTAATGGGTCAACGGGTGTACGCCCTTTGAAAAGCCCATGGGCCATGACAGGTAAGTGAATAAAACTATTGTAATGGTAATTTCGTCATTATTGCAAAGAATATGCCCTGTTTCATCGGAATCCAATTGCCCAATAAAGGTCCGAGATTCGAGAGAATATCATTGGTGTTCTTTTTTGGCAGCTTGAGATCGGACATCGCCACAACGCGCTCATTTCCTTCGCAATCTATCTCCGTTCTCCGCCGCGATGGAATCTCCGAAGCATTCTCTGATTCCTAGCTTCCTCTATTCCTCTTCTTCATCGCCGAGATATTTTCTCCTCGATCAGGTGCTGAATTCCAACTCCAACGCTGCATTCGCATCCTCCAATCTCGAGAAATCTCCTTCTCCGGCCGCGCGGTCCTCTCCGACGACGATGCTGTCTCAGAAGAATTTCCTTATCGCGTCTCCCACCGAGCCAGGGAAGAGGATCGAGATGTACTCACCTGCCTTCTATGCTGCCTGTACCTTCGGTGGAATTCTCAGCTGTGGTCTGACTCACATGGCCGTTACTCCGCTCGATCTCGTCAAGTGCAATATGCAGGTATGCACCTTAGATCCATTATCCTTCGTATGTTTCGGGACTCCTTTTTGCCGATCCGTGTCCCTCTGTTGCTCAGGTGTTGAGATCTACGTTTTAGCTTGTTTTCTTGGTTGGATAAATCCGTGATCTGATTTTCTCTGTAGACTGGTGTTTAACCTTCCCTGTTCTTTATCATTTTGTTATTTCCCTGACTATTGGTTTTGTGTTGCATTCCGTTATTTCAAGAATTGACTTATCTAGTTGCGGATCTTCGTCCACCCATTTCCACGTTGTAGTCTAACTTTAAATAGACGCCCTTTCTTCTGCTGCCTCGATTCTATCTGATTTTCTTGGTATTTACATTCTAGCTTATATATTTCTTATTTTAAATGACGTCGATCTGTTCTCTGTTCTGGTAGTTGAGCCCTCTTTCCAAATTTCTCTTGCTTGACGTTTTGTTGATTGGTTCACTTGGTATTGCAACACTGATATTCCTTGCCATCCAGATTGATCCAGCAAAGTACAAGAGCATCTCGTCTGGTTTTGGAATTTTGCTGAAAGAGCAAGGAGTCAAAGGCTTTTTCCGTGGATGGGTCCCTACTCTGTTGGGTTACAGTGCTCAGGGTGCCTGCAAGTTTGGATTCTACGAGTACTTTAAGAAATACTACACTGATCTTGCTGGACCTGAGTACTTTGCCAAATACAAAACCCTCATCTACCTTGCTGGTTCGGCTTCTGCTGAGATCATTGCCGATGTTGCACTTTGCCCATTTGAAGCTGTCAAGGTCCGGGTTCAGACACAGCCTGGGTTTGCCAGGGGAATGTCTGATGGATTTCCCAAGTTTATCAAGTCCGAAGGATTCGGAGGGTGAGTTTTTGAATACCATTAACATTCTCTCCCTTGTTACAGCCATCCTTTTGTGTCTGATTTCATGGTTTTTTTGCAGCTTGTATAAGGGTCTTGGTCCACTCTGGGGACGTCAAATTCCTTGTAAGTTCTTGCCTCTATTTTGCAACCTGTTTTTTTTGGGTTCATGAAGCAGACGTATTTAAAAGCAATGTGTGCTGATGATATCTGCAAATATGACAGACACGATGATGAAGTTTGCTTCGTTTGAGACCATTGTTGAGATGATCTACAAGTACGCAATTCCCAACCCAAAGGAGCAGTGCAGCAAGGGTCTGCAACTTGGGGTGAGTTTTGCAGGAGGTTACGTTGCTGGAGTGTTCTGTGCAATCGTTTCTCATCCAGCAGATAATCTAGTGTCGTTCCTCAACAACGCTAAGGGAGCAACCGTCGGAGATGTAAGTCACTATGATGTCTTCATTTAACACAAATGGTTGGGAGATGCATATAAGCTAGGATGGCTGCTTTTTGGTAGTTTTATACGAAGACTGTTGATTAATATTCAATTGTTGTAATGAAATGTTGCAGGCGGTGAAGAAGATAGGAGTGTTGGGATTGTTCACAAGAGGGCTTCCTCTAAGAATTGTGATGATAGGGACATTGACTGGAGCACAGTGGGGATTGTACGATGCCTTCAAAGTGTTTGTTGGCCTGTAAGATCCTCTCTCCTCACTTCCTTTCTTCCTTCCTCAATACCTTCAAATATGCAAACTCTCAATTCTTTTAATTTGATTCAGACCAACCACCGGTGGTGTTGCTCCAGCCCCTGCCATCGCAGCTGCTGAAGCCAAAGCCTAAAACGATGATGAAAAAGGTTAGGATTTTTGTTTGAAAAAATAAGAGGAACGTATGGCAATGAGGAAGAGTGAGCTCATCCTCCTGATTCCAACTTGATTATTTTTCTTTAAATTTGTGTTCCTGAATTCAGGATAGTGCTCTCTCTCTCTCTCTACACATACTCTCTGCCTATTATTGTTTATTTCTTTCCTTTTTGTTTGTGTGATGTAATCTTAAAAGATGAGA
Source organism: Kernera saxatilis (assembly GCA_900406395.1). Taxonomy (NCBI): domain Eukaryota; kingdom Viridiplantae; phylum Streptophyta; class Magnoliopsida; order Brassicales; family Brassicaceae; genus Kernera; species Kernera saxatilis. Next base: position 44,111 of record OVAY01000213.1, on the reverse strand, counting down.
GGAACACACTCGAAGATAGAGAGAGAGCGGGCACAGCCACCTACTGTTTTTGTTTTGTTTCATTTGAAAATCACTGTTAGTTGCTTTTTTGTTTCATTTTTGACGCTCTCCCCAATTTACGACCTCGCTCTCTCTATTACTGTCAGGAGTTACTATTTTGTTTTGTTTCAGATTACATAAGCATCATAATTGCCTGTTTTTGTTTAACATAATGAAAATTTTATATGGAACTATGAATAGTTAACAAAAAAACAATTTTTCGAAATCGCCCACCGTGGGGCTCGAAACCACGACCACAAGGTTAAGAACCTTGCGCTCTGCCAACTGAGCTAGACGGGCTTTGATGCTAATCTCAAGCTATTCTACGGTCTTAATCACAATATTTCAAATTAAACTCACTAGAAACTACAAGCTAGTCATAAAATATTAAAATGTGCAATGAACCTATTGTTGAAGTAGTTGTGCAACGAGTTGGAAGCCCCTGCCATAGCAGCTGCTTTTTGGTAGTATTATACAAAGAAACTAGAAGAGAAATGGATTTCAACAACGTAAACAGACACTAACCGGTCTGCATATCATGATTAAAAAAAGCCATCGTATAAACCAACCCCTGACTCTTTCAACTTCAATTAAAAAACCATAACTACTATCATAACAAATAAAAACTTTAAGTAAAATCATAATATAACAAAAGGCTATACTATTAAACAGGATTCAAAGAAAATAGGCAATTAAACTAAACAACAAACATAAGAAAACCATAAGGCAGAACCAAAATAAAAGAGACCTCCATGACTATGCTCTCACAAAGATGTTATCATGCAAACACAAAGACGTTATTATGCAAGACCAAAATAACTCTTTGAAATAGTCTTCCGCAACACTAAAATCAAAGTGTTTTCTGTAATTCTTACAACTTTTGAAACTGTGTTTAACTGCTAAACACAACAAAGCACCGTAGCAACCTTTCTCACCTTCATTTCACTAACTTATCGCTTCTTCTTGCTGCTCGCTTTTCCTGCGTTGGACTTTGAAGGTGTTGCTATCAAGTATACGAACAAAACCACCATAGAGATTACTGAAACAAGGGATCCATATTTTGCCAGCAACCTCTGCAACAATTGAAACACGGTAAGATGAGAACAGTTATATTTGATGATTTCACTGGGATGGGAGAATTACACATCGAGTTACCTGGGCCTGAGATTATTTTAGTAGCATCGAGAGCAACATCCAAGAAGGCCCCAAAATAACAATGAAAGTCAATAATGAGAAGAAGAAAAAAAAGCGCTAAGGAGATGATTGAAAGAACAGTCCTTAAAAAACACATTTACCAGGTCAAACTTGTCCGTTGGAGGTTTGTCTGCGAGGATGTCTAGAGGTAGTATTGGAGTTGAGTACGCTTCCTACAAACAAGGAAACCATAATACATGATTACAGCACATAAGCAGATTTTTAGTAAAAAAATGGTCATTACAAGAAAAAGTGAAACTGGGGGATTATTAATTTATAAAGCTTAGTTGCTTTTACGAGTTCTAGGTGCTAGAAGTTATGGATAGTTTGTTACACGAAAAAGTCGTGAAATGGGTGAGAAGGGGTTATGTATGACTCTACAGATACACACAATAAATTTCTTCCACTGAAAGAAGAAACGAAGGGTGCTTATAAATGGCAAACCTGTAGAGCTGTCTTTGTGGGAATGCGGAAAGTAACCAGAGCAGGAGCACCGTAGAAGAGTCCTTTAACCTTGGCTTCCAATTCGAAAGAATGAGACAGAATACCTCCTCTGCATACAAAAGGGGAAAATATCAGATTAGTGTCGAAAGGAAAGGCTAAAGCAGCCACTAAAACATTTATGATTAAGGAAGAACTCACGCATCAAGTCTTTCCCATGATCTTGAAGTGTTTCCATTAACAACTTCAAAAGTGTCTTTATCCCAGCTATTATCAGTCAGAGTCACATCATATGCCGTCCTGAGAGCAAACACCAAAATATCTGACACTTTTAGCCGAAATTCATGAAAAATCTCAAAGTCCTCGTAGCAGGCATACACGAAATTCAGGGGATCAGATCAAATGGCGTTTCGTTTACTAGCTACCCATATACATCCGCACGTCACTCGTCCATACCGTAGATCTAAGGACAGTTCAAGCATAGTTTCCTAATACTACAGTAGCCAATCTCTCCATGCAAATAGACTATCAGAAACTAAGACAAATCGGAAATGAAATCAGACGGATTGGCAAAATAAAACTAGATAAAGGAGAGGTAAAGAACTGACGCGGATCCTTGGTTGTAGATGTCAAAGGAAACGGCGACGCGTTCGGCGCCAGATTTGAGCCTGTTAAGAGTAGCTTTCTTGTGGACCACCATGAACGGCATTTCCGAGGTCGCAAACGAAGCAGAGACAAGCATGAAAACTGACATGGAAGAGAACAGAAGCCTAGCTAAGGAGAAGGCCATGGTGTGCAGATCTTCAACGATGTAGTTTGTTGGAATTTGGTAGGCAGATGCGAAACAGATCTACGATTGATTTCCTCCGCTCATAAACCCTCCGATGACGATATAACGCCACTGACCACACTCAGAAACAAAAAGTCAATGATGGGCCCAATTGTTTTTTTCACCTGAAAATGAGCCCACTTAAAAAAGGCCCATTCTAATTCTGAAACTAAATCTGGGGAATGCAGCAGAACAATGAAGATATCAACTTGTATCACACAGCCTGTCTCCTGCCACAATCTAACATGTTTCTTCTCTCACACCACATTTTGATGGATTTTATAAATTATCTCGTTTAATAATAAAGTCTAAGGGATAGCAAATCTTAAAACGTAATAATGTTTATACAAGCCAACAATTCATTCATTCAAGGACGGATAAGATTGACCCAAAAAACTAGAGTTTTTTTGTTAACCAGACTCTCATTTCCATTTCTAATTATTTATTGGTTGGAGTAAGAAAACAGGGTAAAAAAGGGAGGGGTTGATCTGATTCGGTTAATCGAGATGGCGGGAAAGTTAAGTAAAGAAGTCAACGAGGAAGTACTATTAAAACACACACACACAAAAAAAAAAAACGGAAGAGCCAATAAAAATTAGGCAAGTGGGAATGGGAATTCACAGCTTCCCGTAAGAAACATAGTTAAAAGTTGGATTAAACCGAAAGGCATGTGCCATTTCTTTTCTTTTTTTGGTTAATTAAATCATGTATATACCCATTTGCCATTGAATAGAGAGCAAGTGGGAGGGATTGCATCGAACTCTGAAACCTAAGTGAATCTGTTTCCACCTTCTTCTCTCCCATCGTTCTTTGGAACCTTCAAACCAACCTTCCCCCACATGCTTACTTCTCTCTTCCTCTGTTCCTGCCATTACCTCTCTGAGATTCTCTTCCACAGATTTTCCTTTTTTTATATATTTACTCTTAAACTGCCATTATCCGGATCCATCCGCTTCAAGTTGTTCCAAAACCTCCGTATTTTAGAATATATATTTGTCAAATGTGGTGTATGTATGTATCCGCATATGTCGAGGATGATATGTTGTGAGCAAAAAGCATAGCAGAGAAAGAGAGAGCATGGGGTGTGCTACATCTGCTTATGCTGTTGTGGGAAGGAAGAACGAGAAGAGGATCATTCAAGAATCCGTAGTGTTTGTTCTGCAGCTACGCGTTCCTGTTCAGTCTGATCTTCAGCGCCAACTCAAAGGCGTTGCTCCCAAGACAACAATCGATCGATTGACATGTCTAAGGAATCGGATTCAGTTGGTAGCTGAGGACACAGGTACACAGAAATGGGACCATCTTCTTCCCCTTTTCTTGCGTGTTAAGAATAAGGGTTCCTATTTTGAAACGCATTCAAATTTGCAGGGGGTTCTGCCATCTCTGAGCTGCGTACACCTTTGGAGGAGTACTTGTCTCTTCTAGCCGGTCTTACCAAGAAAAGTGCGGGTTTGCAAATTTTTATTAAGTTAACAGATTAGTGTCATGTAAAACAAATGGTGATATCAGAATATTTAACACTATAGAGAATGATGGCATGGAGGGCTGCGTGGAGTTCAAATGGAAAACCCTTGGAGATGGTCTACGAGTAAGTTCGATTTTTTGCTCAAAGCCAATCCTATCCTGAGGATTTGGGTTTTGTTTATTATGCTACTCTTAACAATATGAAGGTGTATACAGGCAGAGATATGTTTCACAAACCTTTGGATGGAGATGTTGACAGTGATCCACATGATGGCTGCTTTGGCACTGACTGAAGCCAACTCTCTCATGATTCCAAAGGATTGCTCTGTTTCTGGAAATGGCGTCCGTCTGGTCTCCACTGGTTTGGCCTCTTAGATCTTCACACTTATCTTTACTTCTATGTTGCTGTGTTTACAAACCTGATTACTCTGTCACTTTCTAAACAGATTGCAGGAGAGATGCGGTTGACTTGCTGCTCAAGGCGTCTGGATACTTGGAGTTTTGCAGCCGAGAGATTCTGACTCGCTTTCCTCCTGATATAAAGTATGATGCACAACAAATACAGAAAATCTAGGATCAGACCTGACATAGATACTTACATAGCTGCAAATTTGCAGGAGTAAATTGCCAGATGATATGCAGGAGAGTGTTCTACAAACTCTCTCTATCCAAGCACTTGGCCAGGTTACACACTTTGAAACATTGACTACTAAATCTGAAACTTGTATGGTTTCTAATTTGTTAGTCTCATTGAATCTCACTTCAGGGAACTGAAATTCAACTTGGGTTGGCAGTTGATAGCCAGAAAGCTACACTGTCTGTGAAGAGGAGACTTGCCTGTGAGCAAGTCATCTATTTCACTGAGGTCCTCCTCGTAGTTTAATACATCTTCTTCGTTTTACTACGGGAATGCTTAGCATATATTTTGTCTTCTCTAATCTCTCTATTAATTTAATGATCCCATTTCAGGCATATCACTGCCTGTCTGGTTGTGAAGTAATCAGACATGGATGCGCCAAGAAGCTTCTCCGGTTTATCTACTGGAAGTTTCTGGAAGCAAAGGTATGTATGTATACATGCTAAAGCTACCGTTGTAAGTGATCAAGAAGGTCGTTTATTATCATCGCTATTGTTCTCTCATAAATCAACCCCTCTGTTATGTTCTGTTTTTTCTTGAAAGGCTGCGGCATACTACTACCATGGACTGGTAACAGACAAGGGAAGTGAGCCAGCTTGCCACGTAAGCGCGGTGTGTTGTTTCCTTGCAGCTGCAGAGATCCTAGGAGAAAGCAAGAAGGCCTGTCTTAGCTTCTGCTTAGCTCCTCCTGTCACTAGGTTTGTGTTGTTATATATGTCCAAACATTCATCGAACATGTGAATTGTGAAATGAATCAGTATGTTTCATCAGGGCTCCTCCTATGTGGGGGGTTATGAAGCATTTGAGCCAGAAGATTCCAGAAGTTGCTTTTAGGAAATCTCAAATGTATGGATATTCGCTTGAAGAAGAAGAAAAGTAAGGGCTAAGAGTGTTGTCTTGTAGCGTTTAAACAAAGTAGAATCAAATATATTAGATGGAGTAAAGCTGATTATATGATAAAACCACAGGGCAATGCAGTGTTTGCCAGAGCTCCCAGATTTTCAATTGTCACTGAGGCCAGACGAGTTTGAACTGCCTGAAATGGAAGCCGACTCTTCTGCAGGAAACCATCCATTTGCTTAGTGAACATCTCGACTACTCCTCTGAGGATCATGATTCATGATGATGAAGTTGATCGTTGAGCAGCACTCTCTACACATATTTTTTGGGTATTTTACCACTTATAATTGTACTGTAATATTGTTATTCTAGAGTTACTTTTTTTACACTAGTTTCTTGTCAGACAAAAATCTGATACTTGTTTTGCTTGAGTATAGTATGTAATATCTATCTCAGATTCTGAGTGACTAATTATTTTTGCTAATAAGAATTTTGAAGGTATAATAAGAAAGAAAAGGATGTTGGTAATAAAGAAGACGTTTAGCTATGTTGGAGTAAAAGTGGTTGTTGTGTGAGGCGCTTAGGAACGGCACGCAGTTTACTCGTTTTAATTTGGAAATAGCTATGGCATGATATAACTGCAGTGTCACGTGAGTAAGTCACGTGTGGGTGATGATGAAATGTTGGATTCCACACGTACCAACTTTGTGGAGGCGGTTAGGGATTTCAGAAGATGGGAAAAAGGTGATAGTGGTAATCTCCGATAGAGATATGATCGGATTTTGTCGTCTCCGAATTCGAAAACCAACCAATCAAGGTTGTATTAAATGGGGAAGGCGATGGAGATTCCGACTCTCACTCATCACTTGTCTCTTTACCATTCATAATAACCCTAAACAAGCGTATCAATGGTGATGAGTTCATCCATCTAAACTTGCTGTTTTATTTTTTGTTCGGAACAAATTAAGTTAATGTTTGTTTCGAAGGCATCATCCATGATCAACGATAAAAGTATTTAGCTCGACTTGTAAACAGAGACTGCTCGATTATAAATTAAATCGAAACGATCATTATCATTATCATCATATCTTCCCCAAAAAAGTAGAAGCTAGCTAGTTTATCTTCGAGGAGATCAAAAGTAGGAGATGAACACAGAGAGAGAAAGATAGAAAGGCTACGTAGCTCCAAAGTTGTACTTAAAAGAGTCCTGAACAAGACAAAACAAACAAAAAGAAAGCAGCAAACTCATAGACGGAGAGAAAGATCGAGAGGCTCGTCTTCCTCCATGCCGCCGTTTCCGTTGCTGGAAATTCCAAAGGGGTACCCATATGGATACGGGTCGTACCCACCCACCATCATCGTCGTCTGTTGATCCGGTCCGGTCCAGGGTCCGGTCGTCGGAGTGGATCCGTGGGGTGGTGGGTTAGGGTAAAAACATGGGTAAGGACGAAGCAATGTGGTGTCGTCGAGGATGGAGGGAGAATGAGCAACAACGCCGAGGTTACGACGAGCAGCGGCGCGTTCGCGTTTGTGGGCGTTCTGGTGACCGCCGAGAGCTTGAGAGGTGTAGAACTTGCGGGGACAGTACTGGCACGGGAAGAGACGGTGGCAGGTCGGGTGTGGAGCGGCGGAGAAGGAGTGTCTCTTGCTCGACGATCGAGGTCTCGAAGGACCCACGAACTGATGGAAAGAGGATGGTGGCTCCGCCATTTTCAAGGAGAGAGAGATATGACAGTCTAAACAAACAAAAAAGCGTCGTCGATTTAAGGGGAGAGAGAGAGAGAGTGAGGTTGGGGGTTTTATGGAAGGGTTTAAGCTGTCTCTTCTTTGTTTGTTTGCGTCGTTTGTTGCAGAGAATATCTGCTTTCCAAATTACCCTTATGCCCTCAGCTTCCTCTCTCTCTCTCTCCCTCTCTAACTAATTACACAGATCCCAATTAATCCTTTTGCTCCATCCATATATGCATGGGATGCATATATACACATTTACACTCCTATTCGATATAAATAACATATACAATCTCGACTGAAATTAAACTTATTCTTCCTCCCCAAGTTACATCATGAGCAACGACATTAAATGAATTTATTTTGTAAGAAAAAATAAATGAATTTTTAAATGTAGCGTTTTTGTTTTGTTTCTGTTTAAAGCGTCGTTGAAGGTAGTATTGAGATGAGGAAGACACTTCAAGAGCACAATATTCCCTGATTAAAAGAACATTTAGATTAGATAACAATTAACTTCATGTGCGTTGATAATCTGTTTTTATCTTTAAAGTCGTATAATTGTCTTGGGGAAATTAACGAATGTAGAGAAGAGAGTAATTAAAGAGTAAAGAGGTTCTAGATTAAAATCTGCGTCGTTAAGATTAAAAAAAAAAAAAGGAGAATGGAGTGGAAAGAGAAATGGAGTTGTTGCTGATGGGATCAGGACTTCTCTCTTCCGTTTCTCTCTCTCTCTTTTATTTGCTTTTAGAATAAAAATTATATAGAAAAAAAAAAAAAAAGAGATTGGTTGCTTTTTTGTGTTGGGACTGTTACATCCTGCAACGGGAGATGATCTGGTAACGACACGTGCTGACTAGACAGTTGTGTGGACTGTGCAGTACACATACACGAGTGAACACACCCTCACACTTGAACTCATTAAAATTTTGAAATCTTAACACAAGACTTTTTAATTAATGAGAGTGTGTTTGATTGATATGATAGTACCTTGTTGTGATGCCAAAGAAGACAAGAAGAAAGGGTCAAGTTCCAAGATGGAATTGCCAAACCAGGAAGGGTTTCTATGTTTCTCTAACCCTCTTTTTTCTTTCCATTCTCTCACTACTTACCTATCACTCACTCTCTCCTCTTTCTCATCATTGCCTTTCTTTTCCTCTGCTCATTACTTCTCGGATTTATGTTTTTGTTCACTCTATAAGCCCAACATTATGGTAGTTATGGTCTTTTTAGGCCCATATTCAAGGAATGCACACAAGGCCTATTGACTTCAAGGTAGCTCTCGATAAACAAAAAGAAGCTTTTGTGTTTTTTTTTTTTGGGCAAAAAGCTTTTATGTTTATAATCCATATTCCATAGCTTCATCCAGACTTAGAGGGCCACGCTTTAATTAACAGATCTACTTCTTTTTGATCTCGTCTCTCATATCCCTCTTATCATTTCAAAATCAATTTATTTTTGCACAATTATTTTCTATATAAGACTTATTTTTAAATGCTAACCGATTGGGTAGAGCGGCGTCTTAAATGAATCTACGCTTTTTTACTTCTCACAAAATCAAAAGGTCATACAATGGTGCCTTCAGTCTATGGTATTTGGTGCCCAAAAAAAAAAAAGACATCTATTGTATTTTACTTAGTTTTTTTTCTTTCTGTTTTTCAACGGTAGCACTTTACTTTTTATTTCTCAAATCAATGAAGTTAGATAACCATGACCATCTATTAAATTATGTAAATGACTATACACTTTTCTGTTTGCAAAAACACAAAACGAATGCATTTTTCTAAAATAAATTATTTATATAAAATAACATATTTTTAGAGACATAGCACTCCAACTAAGTTTTTTTTGTTAAAAAAAAATATTCATTTACTTAATTAATTATCACAATAAGAGTTAATCTGCCTATATGATTGTTTCTATATATATAATTTGGGTGGTAATTAGTTCTTGGTCAAAATAAGAAACGTTTGCTTGAAATTGAAGCAACCCCATATTAAATTTCCCTTTTGTGTGCTGAAAAGTAAATTTGCTTTCTCTGCTAAGCATAATGCAAAAGCCCATTGGCACCAAGTTACCTCTTCTCACGCACAATTACACAGTTTTGTTCACATTCACTTTTCACTTAATGCTTCCTCATCATTTCATTACTTATTTATTTTATTTAATGCAGGTAACTTTGTTACATTTTTTTCTTTGATTACATTTGAAAACCAAGGATTGCTTCGATTAAAAGCGAAAGAGGACATGTTTATGGTAATATGTGTATTTGTGTGGGAAAGAGGAGAAACTTAGATTGCCTTAATCGATGTTGTCTTTTTGTGGATTGTACATTGGAAGATGGTGCACGATGCACATGTGACTTGTCTTTGACCTTCTCCAACATTTTTTTCTATTGTTTATTTTACAATTGTAAGAAATGTATACAATAAAATTGATGCAAGCTTTGTTGTATTTCAATCATCACAATGTTCACATACATATATACATGTTATGTCCCCATTATGTCCTTCTTACATAAACTAAGTTCAATATTTTGTCTTTCTTGCATTGGATTTGAGCCTTTTTGTTGGCACACATGATACATGTCTCTTATATATATATAGTTGAGAAAGTTTTTGGTACATATTTTCTCTAACAAATCATGAAATTCATTCAAACATATATATATGTATATATATATAGCTCTTAATATCATACTCACATTGTTTTTTTGGTATACAACTCACACACACGTGGATTTTGGTTTCTAAACATTATTTTAAATATATGTCAATGACAATAAATAAATAAATATTTATATATATATATATATATAATTTTTTTTTTTGATTAAATAAAATGGTTCAACACGTAGAACTTTAGCTTCTCGACACCCCATGCGATGGCTTCTTCGTTTTTCCCATTTATTTTAATCTCAATTTCAACTCTTTCTTTTGTCTTTTTTTTTGTTGTTGTTAAAATCTTTCTTCTGTCTCTTTGATCTATCTAACACACCATTTTATATAATTCGCCCATCCGTCTATATTTCTTATCACATAAGAGATCAACTTGTTATAGCTTAATTACAGAATGTATCTCCACCTCATATTAGTAAATCAATTTTCCACACTTATTGATATAATAAAACGAGTCTATGTGTTGTTCTATAATATAGATATATATACGTGTGTGTATACATATATAGATGCTATGGTTCTTGTTCTGTTTGAAAAGAAAGGGAATCAAGTTCTCATCCAAGAAAAAGAAAGATACCTCTTTTTCATTTAATTCAACTTTACTTCGTCTTACACGGCTATATATCACTTTAATCCATGATAATGTTAAAATAACGTCCAAGTAAAAAATTAACAAGTTTGACATATATTTTGGTTTTCTCAACGAATCTCCACTCATACAACATTTTCAGATCAAAATGAGCTCCCCTAGCCTCCTATCACTTGTTTCTCTAACAAATGAATCAAGACGTGGAAATTGTTTTAAATAGGCTGAAAGAAACGTAAGTGGAGTAGGTTAGGGTTAAGGAGCAACGTTTAAATAATGCTCCCTGACTCATCGGCTGAGGTAGGAGGAGAGGGCGGTGGAGGACCGGTTTCATGATCGGACCCAATCGTAAAGTGGATGCAACTCAAGTCTTCTTCATAAACTCTCCCTCTTGATTTCCTCTGCTTTCTTCCTTTCGATCCTTTCCTCTCATACACATTGTACACTGCCCACTCTCCAAATACCTGTTTTTATGTACCAAATCAATCCCATTAGTCCAAAGTCAAAAGTATTTCTTTGTTAAAGTAATCGAGAGTTAATAGTGTACCTTAGTTGATGCATATGCGGCAAGGCAATACTCTGTCATGCTCCAGCTGGTTTTGTTGCAATGAGAAGAAGACTTGTTTGTTTCATAGAAAACAAGTGTTCTTCTAATCCCAACTGTTCTACCACAAGCAATGATTTGTCTCTCTTTCCCAGCAGGTTTCCAATAACCATCGCCAGATGAAATCTTGATTCTATGCTCATTACATGACACTTCTCTTCTCTTCTTGCAAAAGAAGTACCTCTGCTTCTCCTTTTGATCCCCTGAACAAACACCCCTTCAGTTTTAGCATCAGGCAATCCACAGATCTAGAGCCAAACATCAGAAATAATATATACAGAGCAAACATCATATGCTGTAAAGCTAAACAGTTAAAGAAAACGAGGAGACATACATACATACATAGGCTTTAACAGAAGGAATAGAGAGAGAGACCTGGGAAAGTAAGAGGATGAGAGAAGAAGACGTCAAAGACAGGGATGATGGAGGAAGGCAGAGGAGAAGCAAAGGCCTTTGGGAGCAAGTAATGAAGGATAAGCTCTTGCTCCGTTGGGTGGAATCTGTATCCAATTGGTAATTTCATGCATCCATTAATCATTATCCGCTTCTCCACCTCCATATCTTTTCTCTTGTTTTTCCAAACTGCTTCTTCAAAAATTGATCAAATTTCAAACCTTTACAAGCATTGATCCATCATTCCATCTAAAGAGAGGAAGGGCGGAGAGAGAGAGAGAGAGAGAGAGAGAGGAGGAATACTCGTGTAGCCTTCTGTTTGTGAGCTTTGCAGGATAAATGACAGTAGGAGAGGTTCTTTATATATGTATATATCCCCACGGGCACACACACACACATATATATATAAATGGTAGAAATGGCTCATTTGTTTGAACATTTATTTAGTTCATAATAAAAAAGATGATGAGAATGAGTAGGGAAAAAGGAAGGATGTTCATTGACTTATAAAGTTTTTTTTTAAAAAATAGAGAAGAAAATGTCATATATTCCTAAAAAAAAAAAGAGAGATGGAAGGAAGAGTTCCGTGCAAGTTTGAGGTTTCTCCATTTGCAAAAGGGTCCTTCTTTTGGAGCCTTTCACTTCTTACTGTTTCATCATCCTCCGGTTTTTACATTCCAACTAATATTTGATCTTCAGCCAAATTAAGTATTTTTTTGTTTAATCCAAAGTAAGTATTGGTTACCATTAATCAAACACAGTAAAAGTTTGAACTCCTTTGACAATGGCGAGCCAGCCCACGTCCGCCTAACCAATTAGTACTCTATAGCCTTTATATATCTGATTTTAATTTATTACTTTTTGTAAACTGCTTAATTGCATTTATTTGTGCATGTGAAGAGAGGAGACACAACACCGCCTACTTGTTCCTCCTACTGAATTAGTAGTAGTAGTAGCAAGTCAGGGCAGACTTTGAAATCGAACCTTTAAAATTGAAGCTTAGTGGGCCAATTTGAAAAGTCTACTCTCTTCCCTTTTTCTTTTTATTATTTGGGCTTTCAAATGGGCCTTACTCCTCTCCTTCGCTTCACACCATCAGTTTGTGCCATCATTTTGCTTCTTTATATTTCTCCTTATCCCAATTTACTATTTTAATATTTTAGTTGATTCATACGATTCGTGACCATTTTTCATGGAAAACAGCTAAAATAAACAATTATTTGAAAACCATAAATTTTTTAATAATAAAACATCAAAAAATGAAGGATGGTTTATGCATGCACGTATAATAGAGTTGTTTGAGGAATATGCGTGCGCACCATACTCCCACGTTACCCGCTTTATTTTTCATAAATGCATATATCCCTTCCTTTTAATATTTCGTGTAATGTATATAGTCTTAAACAAACAAATTGAAAAAGAGTTAAATAATTACGAGGTTTTTCTTTTTCTATCTTTTTGGTTAAAAATAGAATACACGGTATTGGTATTGGATGAAAGAAAAAGTCAACGGTCAACCACCCAAAAAACAAGGCTCCCCTACTTCTTCGATTCAGCCATTGTGACCATCTCCATCGCTTCTCTAACCACAAATCCTAAAGTCTAAACGAAAACAGAACACATGAATCTCTCCTTCCTCACCATCCCAATCCCACTTCACCATTTTTAAGCTTTGCGTAAATAAAATAAGCGATGGAGAAGAACGACAAGGACCCTGATAATGATCATGATCATGATCATGACAAATCCAAGGGAGAGGAGAAAGGCGACGTAGTTTCAGATGCTCATCGTCTAGATGATGCGCATCAGGATGGTAGCAGTAAAGAGAATGTCGATGTTGGTAATGCCGATACAGATCACGATCGAGGAGACAATGTCGACAAGGTTTCACAAGGAGAAGAAGCCCCAGAGGTTCATCAAACCATCGAGTCCTTGTCAGAAGAAGTCGATCAGCTTCTCTTGAGCCTCTCCCTTCACAAGGAGGAGCATAAAGACGTCACCGAGGAGAACGGAGAGGATGATTACTTTCAGATCCCACAGTTTGTCGGAAAGTTCTTGGATCTCTTTGAGGACAAACTCTCCAAATACGACTCCGGTGAGCCTAAGACGATGTGGTACCAAGATCCAGAGGAGGTGTCTTCGCTTCTTGAGGCAGTGGATCGTGTATCAAAGCTTATGGGGCTTTTGCTCAATACCAAATCCTGTTTGGACCATCATGAGCCCTTGATCAACCATGCTGGATCGATCCAGCAGCGTGCAATGGCCTTCTTGGAAGACGAATTCCGCATCCTTTTAGAAGAATCTGTAATCAAAGATCCCCTGGTGGTCACCGACGACAGCAATAGCCAGAGGAGGAGCACGGCAGATCAACAGGACCACCAGAACGATGCGGTAGCCTCACAAGATCACGACAAGATGATTGTTCCGGAGTGCGGTGATCAGGACATTGAATACCCCGGCTACGCCGAGGAGGTGGTTGTGTTGTTGAGGAAAATAGCGGAGAGGATGAAAGGAGGAGGGTACGGATGGGAATGCAGAGAGGTTTATTTGGTGGGGAGGAGGAACATCTTGATGCGAACCTTGAAACATGACTGTGAGTTTGAGAAAGTAAGCATCGACGAGGTGCAGAAGATGAGCTGGGACACGCTCGAGAGAGAGATCCCTATTTGGAACAAGACTTTGAAGGACTGCTCTTCTCTCTTCTTCCCCGGGGAGCTCAGACTCGCTGAGAGGATCTTCCCAGGGGACGAAGGGAACTTGTTCTGCATCGTCACGCACGGTCTGGCCATCCAGTTCTTGGGTTTCGCCGAGGCTGTGGCCATGACCAAACGCTCCACTGAGAAGCTCTTCAAGATCCTCGACATCTACGAGACACTCCGGGATAGTTTTCCGGCCATGGAGGAGCTCTTCCCCGAGGAGCTGCGCAGCGAGCTGAGGAACGAGGTGACCAGCGCTCGATCCCGCCTCGGAGAGACCGCCATTCACATTTTCTCGGATCTGGAGAACTCCATAAAATCGGATTCGAGCAAGACCCCGGTGCCAGGAGGTGCAGTGCATCCGCTGACGAGGTACACCATGAACTATCTCAAGTACTCGTGCGAATACAAAGACACATTGGAACAAGTGTTCAAGAGTCACTCGAAGATGGAGCGAGAGGAGGAGGAGCCTGCGGAGAGCGGGAACTCGGCCTTTGCGAACCAGCTGATGAGGATAATGGAGCTACTTGACGGGAACCTGGAGGCAAAGTCAAAGCAGTACAAAGATATACCACTGAGCTGCATCTTCATGATGAACAACGGGAGATACATAGTTCAGAAGATCAAAGGATCAGCGGAGATATACGAGGTTATGGGGGACACATGGTGCAGGAGGAGGTCGTCGGAGCTAAGGAACTACCACAAAAACTACCAGCGAGAGACGTGGGGGAAGCTGCTGGGGTTCTTAGGGCACGAGGGGCTCATGCACAACGGCAAGATAGTCAAACCTAATCTCAAGGAGAGATTCAAGAGCTTCAACGCAACCTTCGACGAGATACACAAGACGCAGACCACGTGGGTGGTCAACGACGAGCAGCTGCAGAGCGAGCTGAGAGTCTCTATAACCGCGGTTATGATACCTGCCTACAGGGCCTTCATGGCCAGGTTTGGACAGTACTTGGATCCTGGTCGCCAGACTGAGAAGTACATCAAGTACCAGCCTGAGGACATCGAGGATCTCATCGATCAGCTCTTCGACGGTAACACCTCTTCCTCGTCCACAGCAGTTGCCAGGCGAAGAACGTAGCTTCTCTCTTTTCTTCTTTTTTGTTTTGCAACAACACTTTTCCTCAAATTTTCATGTCTTCTTCTACTGTTTTTGTCTGAATGCCACAACTTGGACGACCCATATTTCTAAGTCTTCAAACAAGCGATCGTGGCTCCGTGCCATGTGTAAATGTTAATTAAAATCAATTTCATAATCTATCAATAAAAAATCAATTTATCTTTGTTGTTGATTGCATAATGGTAACTAAGTTGGGTGCTGGGAATGATGTGAATTCGATGCAAGACTCACTCACCTTTTTATTAAGTTAGTCACCGTCCCAAACGAAAACACAAGAGAAAGGAGATATGAGACTATCTTTAAAACTTACTTATTCCTTATTTAGGCCTGCTTGGGCCTCAAGCATCGAATCTGTAAACGTGGGAGTGAGAAGGTGGATGCTCCAAGCGGATCAACACTGTCCTAATCTCCATCGGGTAAAGCTCCATCTCCAGCTTCCTTGGATCGATTCCTCTCCCTCTCTTCGCCTTCTTCACTTCTCCACCAGATCCTTCACCTTCTACTTTCCACACCAACCTCTTCTTCTCCATCGCGCTTCTTTCTTGATTTGCTGAGAGGCTCATCTCCGTCACTTTCGCTATCTGCAACACACGTTTTTGCATTATCTTCCACCTCAAAATCGCATCTTTCTAAAATAGCTTCTACCTTTTTTCCGGGAAAAAGCTTCTTTAGTTCCACGCTTGCCACTCCTGAAAGTTCCTTGTCCTCTCCCACCTAATTCCACAACCTCAAATGCTTCATTCTACTACCAAAACCACAGAGAGAATTGATATTATTTAATACCTCATAAAGATGAGCTAGACGCAGGAGCACGTTCCCATCATCCAGTTCCTGAAATTATCCCAACCAAACCAAAGGTGAACAACAAGTTATCACTCAACTCACCCAAACTATCTATAACTTTTGAGTCTGCAAAAGAGGCACCTGCAGAGTCAGAAGTGCCACATTGTCAGGCAAACTGTAGGATGAATCAATCCCCGAGAATGATGCTGCACCAAAATTCATCGGCTTTCCATCATCCTGAAACATTTTTTAACATCCGTTCTATAAATGGTTTGGGACAGCTAGAGAGGACCATCCTGATTTTCCATTTTACTCTTGTTTTCACTTTTCACCTGTTGAGCGAAGGCCAAGAGGAGTGGCGAGTAGATCTCTTGCCCAAAAGTTCGTCGCCATTTTGCACCTTCTCCATATGGATCGATTCTATAGTAATATTTTCCTTGGATCTGTAATAATTGTCAGAATCTGCACCTTAGACTAGGAGAAACAGAGTGTACTTGAAGTTGAATTATTTCCCCTTGAACCTAGTTTATCTGATCTGTACTTACAATCAGTCCAGTACACTTGTCTTGAACACACACTGTCTCGTTTAGAGCCTCTGCTACACCTCGGGAGTCATCAAGGAGCACTCTCCTGTGATTAAGGTGATAGTTTGATTAGAGCCAGAGAGAGAAGGGTAAGGGAAATTTTGATATTGATTACCTATGAAGCATAAGCTCAACTTGTCCGTCCACTATGCTCGACCCTCCAAAGGCTCTGTCCACCATCACTGAGAATTCCTTCTTACTGTCTTGCAGGTATATTCCATGATTTATCTGAGCAGAGTATGGAATTTATACCCTACTAATTAGGTCAAACTCAATCCATGATCATTTGCAGAGAACTGTAAACTACCACGCGATTTCTTACTTGATACATTCCAGTTACTCACATACCGGGTAATAATTTCCTGCAACAGGTTGGTTGACTTCTAGTTTCCAGTCTGACCTATAATCACGGATCTGCGAAACAAGGTTTTAGTTTATTCTTGAACAGTAACTAGAAAAGAACAAATAAGAACAGGGGCACAAAAAGAAGCATACAGATCCTTAACCTGATGAGATAAAAAGTGTAGGAAGATAAAATGGATGTCATACCCTTTTGATATAATCACGTCCACTTGAATCTGTGTAGAAAGTTTTATTGCTATTCACGGAACTTGAGATCTGGGTTACGACTTCTTTGCCAATTCCATCTCTAATCGGTATACTACCAACCTAAATAACCAGATAATCCTTAAGCCTTTACAATGGAATATAAGACATGAAAAGCGGTATTGGAATAGTTAATGCATCAGCCTCACAATAAATTCAACTTCCACATGCTCCTTGCCCTTGTAAACTCTAGTGACCTGCAGACAATTACAAGATTAGACATTATAAGAATCTACAATATGCACTTCTGCAAGTTCAAACAGATAGCCACAGAACAGTTTAAACTTAAGGTAGATTCCAAGAGTCTATAAATGCAGCAGACAATTTAGTGTGGAAAGAGAACACACTGAAAACGTAGGTACCTGAGATATCCATGGATTTATCTGTTGATGAACTTCATCCACCAGTGGCCCACGTATGACAGTCAACGGAACCTGAAACTTGAAACAGTGTTTAACACTGAGTTTCTTTTCTATGATTCGTCTTGAACATCAATATTTTTCAGAAGTGAGTATAAACCTGTCCTTCCGGGTTGATGGGGAATGTGCCATTTGGACGAAAAACATAGGCACCCGAGTTCTAGAGGTTCCAAACCAGACAAGAAGACCGGGGAAACTTGGAGTAAGTATACTGAACTTTAACCATCGAAAGGAAAGTGTGGAAAAAAGAGAAAAAAAGATCTCCGCTTACCTGAGGTTCTTTGTCATTTGTTCCATTGTATGCAGAGTAGTAGCTAAATGCCTGTTTGACTGGTTCTGTCATCTTTACAAAAATAAAATAAACAGGAGATTTGTCAGCAACTTTAAGGATCACTGCCAAGTTTAAAGAATAACGACATACCGAGGTTCTGCTGTTAAAATAATTGATTTCTGTCCCTTGATCAGTGGAAAAACTAAGCTTCAGATGCCCATGACCAACGTCAATAATTGATTGTTCACCTTTCTGGTATCTGGAGACATATGATTTGCTAGAATATCCACCTAAATTTGGAAACAAAAAGTGATAGTGATCAAGGTCAAAAACTTGTTCATTAGACCAAAGAGATATGTCTGCACCATAGTACCTGTTTTCTTAGCAGTGGAGATAGTGTAAGTAGTGAAGCCAAGAGGAGGCACAGAAACCGAAAACACAAGCCAATACTTTGGCACCTGTGAAGGGGTTTCACCTAAGTATGCCTCTACATGATAGTTCCTTAAGGCCGCATATTCATCCGTAAATGGAACGAGTTGAGACTCAACTTCGTGTCCCTCAGAGTCATGCACCGCAATGTCCCCACGCACAACCTATCAAAGATCCATCATATAGTTATTAACACATAACAGTGATATTACCGAACAAGAACATGATTGACTCACAGGAAGCCGGACAATGTCCACTCGCTTCCATCCAAGTGGGTTGTAAGCCAAGACGACCTGGAGAGAAGAAGAAGAAGAGTAAGATACAGGAAGGCGGGCACAGACAGCTATAACAGATGAGCTGCAAACCCAGAGGAACAATAACTTTCTGCTTACCAAACTTTTCCCGTTGGATAAGTTGATTTCGCTTGCAGGGCAGTAACTTATGTTCAGCAGCAAACACTGAAAGAAGAAAGGCCAAACTATTACTAAGAAAAATGGATGGGTTACCTTTTATCAAGCGGAAGTAATGTAAGCCTTCACAATATATTGATTAAATTCTTCTAAGTAAAACGTATAAGCGAGGAGATTATTTGCCTGTTGGAAGGTTGGATTCAGGGCAGGATCTACTTTAGTCAGATGAGCAAGAGAAGCGGTAACCACACTCTCAGCCTGCAAGGTCAGAAGATTTTATTGACGTGCAAATAGAGCAAACAGGCCATTAGAGAACCACAATTCACCGAGCAATTTGGCACACTACCTCCACATAGCCTATTGCTAGTCTTTTGGAATAATCATTAGCCACATGCTGTTGCGATGTACCAGAAACAGCGTCATGATGTTGAGCAATTGCTAGGGCATCTGCTAACGAATCTGTATTCGGACCCTTCGCACTTCTCCCTTTGAAAAATTCAAGTTGCCTTGCCGCCTAAACTCTCCAAGTTACACACATGAATAAAAGTTCAACTTCAACAGTATTATTTGAAATGTGGAAGAACAAATACCAAGTAGTAGGCACTCATCACTCTGACATAACGCTTAAGTGCTGGCCTACTTGTAAAATATCCAGTCCAGTAAGCATTTATACGGTCTGCATAACTGAAGTAAAGATTGGGTTCAATTTCTAAGCAAAACTTGGACCAAGGAGTTAGAAAATTTAAGACCCAACTCACGGGAAATAGTCCTCTGTTTTCAGGGGCCAAGCCTCATTCGCCGCGTGTTTTGCATCTGTATATATGGAAGGAGTAGAGTAGAGAGCATTGATACGCCCATCCTAAGATATTTAAGGTTCCACGAGTTAGAGATATCTCGTTTGTTTCTGTCCATCTAGCCTACTATAAATCCACACAGACAAATATCTGGAGACATAAAAAGGAACACAATAATTTAGACATATCTTTCAATGACTTACGAGGTTAACATAATGAAGAAGCTTGTCCATTTGTCGAAACCAGGTGTGTGCATACTGGTATCTGAAATCTGTTCCCATTGTAAACATGATATGATCCGTTCGAGTAATGTTGGCCTGCAGATCCCAAGAAACATGTCACAAAAACGTAACAGAAAATTCTAACCAAAAAAAGAATATTCTACAAATCTACCTGATCCAAAGCTGCAGCTACAAAGGCATTCACTCGGTCTTGAACATTGTAATCAAACAGATCGGGATCATCCTTCACGAATTAAGAGCCAAACTTATCATAGGAATAGAATAGATACAAAGAAAATGGTAATCAACTGCCAAGGAAAATACTTGGACAACGGGGGAATCATCGGTGATTTCATAGTAGAAGCCACCAGGTGGAGGTTCGTAGTTCTTAGGGAAAGCACCGGCGAAAATCTGTACCAAGTCAGATCAATGTTAGCAAAATAATACGAAAAATCCAGTGAAAATGCACAGTATAAGCTACCAGATGCAAGTATTCTGCTTTGTGTTTTACCTGTGAAGAAGAACCGAGACTCTTAGAGCCCCGCCAGATAACTTCAAGACTCTTCTCCTTCATACGCTTCTCCCTATCTTGGTAATCTATCCGACCAAAAAAGACCGAGTCGAATCCAACCTGCGTTAAATCAGTAAACCAATATCTTCACAACTCTGGGTCAAGAAATAAACATAAAACTAAAATGAAGACCCAAAGAGGAGCTTACTTCTGCACCTAGCAGGTAAGCCTGCACTGCAGAATGTCCAAAAGGATCAATCTGCCAACCGATCCTTGGAGTCACATTGAACTCCCTGATAATGAACCGATGCCCGAGAGTTGTCTGATCAATCATGTCTATATAGTGTGGTGCTGCTTCATCATGCATACACATACCACCATTTCTGCAGAAGAGGCAATGATTAATTATTTAAACGAGACAAGGACAAGTGTGATATAAATCATACTGATAAAAACCCGTACATGAGCTCTAGTTGGCCGGAGCGTATAAGTTCCTTCACTATACGCTTGATTTCCTCACTTTGTTCTCTCCACCATCGCTGGAAAAACGCCTGCATTCATCAGAAACTAACCGTCAGCCAACTCGAAAGATATAACAAGGAGATTATTTTCTTGATCAACTTCTCCTCTACAGGCCCAAATCAACAACCATGGTCCAAACATCTAAGGATCCAATTAGGAAAAAGAAACGAAATTTACCTGTTCAACATAAATGAATTTGCGATTCTTATCAGCCAACAGCGCAGGAACAATTGAATCCAGCACATTTTGAACACAAGCAACCTACGAGGGAAACAAAAATAAAAAAGAACAAGGTAAGTACAACAGAATCTTATCCGTAATCAGATACAAGAAAAGGATAAAAGGGTTGACCTGGATAGAGTTGTTAGAGCCGACATAGTACTGGTCAACGGTCTTGAGCCAACCAACATCATCGTGGGTATGAGGAACCACATGGACGTTAAGTTTTCCAGGAACCATGGTATGTGAAGTATTGTAGACCATGTACCTTGATTCTACGCTTGAGATTCCCAGAAGCAAAACAACCCAGCATAGAAACTTGGAAAGGTCCATTCTCTCAAACCAATTCTTCAAACTGGGACTGAGCTAAGTCAACTCAATTAGAGTGACGATGAAGAAGAAAGAGTTGCCCTTTTTCAACTCTCAGATCTCAACTTTATTTCCGAAAATGTTGTCCTTTTTTCATATTCTTTAATAATTCATTGCTTACTTTAGGCCCTTATCCATAGATAACCTTAGAAGGGATTTTTTTTTTTTTTTTTTTTTNTTTTTTTTTTTTTTTTTTTTTGACAACAGAAGGGAGGTTACGCTCGAGCATACACATCATTAATCAGACAAAATCATCAAAAAAAAAAAAAAGGAAAAAAAAATCGGCATTATTCTGCAGGTGCGTATGATTTTGATATTGCATTGCAGCAAGCACGCGGACGCGTGGAACTTTCTCGGAGAAGGCGAGAAGCACGAGAGTAACTGTGAATTTTTAAGTTAAATGGGCCAAACCTACCAAGAAGCCCAATATGTTAATTGGACTTCAATCTGGCCCATTAATTGGACTCGACGATGCTGAATATGTCGGTTTTGTTTGGCTTTAGGGGCATATGTATCCTAACCCAACACAGCATAAAATCCCCCAGTTTTTCCTCCGCGGCCATTGTCGTCCCAAATTCGAAAGCAATGGAAGAAAGTTTCAGAGTGAGGATCGACAAGATATTTGGATCCCTTTCATCCTCATCCGCGTCTTCCTCAGCTTTGAGCTCTCTCTGGTGTCTCGCGGAAGACGAGATCGATCGAAACGAACGGACCGGAAAAAAGGAGGGTTCTGGATCCCGACCTAGTCAATTTGACTCGAACACCTTCCCGGATTTCCCAAGGCAGGAGAATGATCCAGAAGATTTGAGCGTCGATGGAGACGAAGGAAGGTCTAGTGGATCGCAGAAGCCGAACGACTACAATGACGAGGAGTGGGAGATCAAATCCTCTGTCGGGTTGGACTCTACTCTTGATATGGAGGTATCTTGCTATCTATCTATTTATGTTGAATTGAGCTAATAGATGTTTTCAGTATCACCAGGCTAAGTGGTTTTTGATATTTTCAGGAAGAGGAAGATGAAAATGACAAAGTGGCTGTAGGCGACGAATTGTACGATTACACGAAGGATGTGAATGACTATGAGACGGAGGCAGACGAGTGGGAGCTGCTTCCGGCCTCCTTGAAAGAAAGAGAGAAGGATCCGCGCGCAAATCACATCGCAGCAAAGATTAGGCTTAAAGAAGACGCTGAGGCTGTGAACAAGTTGAATTCTTTGCATGTCTCTGAGGTATTTTCAGTCTTTAGCAATTCTCCTACACTTTGTGAAAACTCAACAAGTTCCATAGCATATCATAATTTCTCACTGTCTTGTGTCTCAAGACCTAGATGCGTGTGCCTGTGAGTAACTATTTACCAAAAGCGTCTGCTAATTGCAGGTACATCAGGATAACCTGTCCATATCCATGTCTGAAAACGAGAAAGCTCAGGTGGTGTCTGAGGAGGCATATGTTGGCTCTTCAGATGATAGTGGGCTGAAACCGATATTGAAGAGGAAAGAAAACCAGGCTGATTCTAAGTTGCAGAAGCGTGTTCGGTTTAGTTCTGATATCAGCGATAACAACTGGACTGGAGGTGACAAGGATTCTGTGATGGAGACAAGTTCCCCCAACGAGCATATAGTACAGCCGGACTATCCGTCTGGGATTCCAGATTATATGCGAAATCCATCAAAATACACCCGATATACGTTTGATGGAGGTGAAGTTGATGAAGGATCCAACCGGAAAGCATACATGGACTTTATCAACATGATTAGGAGCCGAGATGAGCCTCTGGTAGACCCTCTGGTTGAGCTTCCAAGATCAGTGGCTTTTGTACCAAAAAGAAAACCATTGGCTGAAAGCAAAGTAGAAAATGTAGACAAGGGTTGTGAGGGAAGAAGAGGTGCAATAGCTGTCATAGATACCATAGAAGACTGCACCGTGTCTGCCATGGAAGAAGATGAACCAGAAACGGCTCTAAATGTTATAAGAAAACCTGGCCGTCAGTATCGAGCCAGAGCCAAGGAAGATCAAGGGGAATAAATATTGAAGATCATCAAAATCGCCTTGCCCGGTTTGCTGCATTTTCTTTATTTTACTTGAATTTAGCAGTCTGGCTGACAGAAATAAAATTTCATAGGGGCTTCCTGATGTTACTTTTTATTCGATAATGATTAAGTTGTGGGTTACGAAATTTACGTCTATATGCGTCAATGGTCACTGCATCAAATCTTCTTAAGGTTAAACACAACGTATATACGAAAATGCAATCTAAAACCTTCCACTAGATAATTATATTGTTGACCCGATAAATTAGATGCCAATGACAGAAAAGGGTTCAGGAAGCGACTCCCAACAAGGCAGCACTAATTGTACGCTGCAGAATGCTAAAGTCCCAAAAAATCTTGTCAAAGGGGAGGGTTCACTTGGGAGATAGTTGCTATGCACTCCCCAAAATAGAGTGACCAAAAAATATGTTACCCATAGCCTTGCTGATTTTCCTACTCCAGAATATTTAACACATTTGATTCTTCTACTCCTTGTTAGTATAGGCGTTTTTTACAACCTAATGCTCCACAGTAGCAAGTAAGCTGTTTCACCTTCCCATCAGGTCCATGAACGCTATCAAGCGTATATCCATAGTCGTAAGTCAGCTCCTACAATTGAGATAACAAAATGCTTTATGTTTTTTTTAAATAGAGAGCATGTTTGAGTGAGACCCAAAAAAAAAAAAAAGTTAATCGGTACCTGCAGGGGGNACCAAAAAAAAAAAAAAAGTTAATCGGTACCTGCAGGGGTGGAATGTTGTCAGCTGCAAAAAGAACCACACGGGCAAGTCTTATATCCTGGTGAGAACTCAGGACGCACTGAACAAATAGGTTAGGTTCACAGCTGTGATTTATGAACCTAGCAATGTTCCCTTTTGAACCAGCATCGATGCAGAACTCTGGTACATTCTCATCTTCACTGCTTTGACTGACTTTATTATTCATTGGTATAGCAACGTCCCTTAGTCTCCTCTGTTGACAAAGGAAAACAAACAAGATATACGTATACCTCAATAAGCCCATGATTGATTCAATAATTATCAAATAGCATAAAAAATTCTCTATGTTACCTGTCTTCCATCAAGACCTTGCATTGTCTGTTGGCAATCAATCTCAAATATGTAGTCATTGTCAGAAATAGTATCCACATCGCCAGTTCTTCTGAGTACTCCTATGTACTCACATACTGGTGATCCAGCTGGTATGTAGTCCCATGATCTAACTGCCCAACCCTTCTTTGGAGAACGGAAAACCTATTTGAGACAACAGACCAAAACGCCAAGAGAGAAACTCAGACTTTAGATTGTGATTTGTCTGCTTGATATGATAAGCTCAGATACCAAAAGTAGATTGGTTCCTTTTCCCTAACTTATGAGAAGGCCGTCTACGTAAAAGAATCCAGTTTTAATTAACTATCAAGGTCTCGTTTCAACTTTAGTGACATACCTCTAGATGAAATCTTAGTCGCTTCTGAGAGGTTCGGTTGACACATTCAGGCCCACACCCACAGTTTGGACCACATTCAAATACAACATCCCGAGGCTCAATTAATCTGAAGAGGAAAAAAAACAGAAAAGCAACCCCAATCAATGTTCAAATGTAATCGTTTACCACAATCTTACACCCTGCTAATCAAAGCTCATGGAAAAAGAAGGATAAGAATTAATTAGCAATCACAGTAGATTAGACTACTTGTGTACTCCTCTCATTGCAAACTTCAGTTCAAAACATTACACATAGGTCATACAAACGAATGAACAATGACTGCAAAAGGAATTTCACCTGCCATCATTAAGGTCGACATATGGAAAGTTTCCCCCATTAAGCATAGCACAATCACATTTCTTTGGATCAGTACAGCTGCCTCGGCAGTTACACCCAGTTGAGCTCCTTGGAATTTTGACATTGGGCTCAATCTTCAAAGAATTGATGTATGTGAACCCTGAGACTTGAAAAGAGGATAATTCAGCTCGTGTAATATCATAAATTAGATACTAATGCTAATATTACTTTTTAGTTCTGCTTCAACTTGCCTGAAGGTGAAACTGGTGGATCATCAACACGATTAGTGGCTGGAATACGCTTAGCTTCTAGCCCTCTAGAGATGTCCTCGCATACCAAGCTTCACAAAAAACATGGCATTAATAAATGTTAAAATGGAACTAATTGTATAATACTACAAAAAACATGGCATTAATAAATGTTAAAATGGAACTAATTGTATAATACTACATGGATAACAATTAAACAGATACCCCTGAATCTCTGAAGTAGACTTTGGTATTCGTCCATACACAAAGTTGACCTGCAATGACAAGAAACAAACGTGAGTAAAAAATGCATGAAAGTGGATCAATTTGTAGTAATCATATATATGCATTCTTTGAGCCAGGTAAGAAGTTAGAACATGTAAATAATGCCCAAGAAACAGAAGCAATTTTACAATCCAGAGTATTCACAAGACCAGAGATTTAAAAAACAAACGAAAGTTATATGTTATTCAGTTTATAGTCAAATGTGAATGACAGGAGGGCTGACCACATGTTTGGGACACAAACCAACTAAGTGGTAAGAAAAAACGCCAGGAATACAAAGTCTAAGAAGAAAGGGAATGCAAGGAAAAGAATATCTCTTGAGTTGGCCAAATAAATCCTGCAAATGTTGGAAGTGCTCGAGAATATATATTGTCTTGATGGGATAGATCATAGCAAAACTGAATACACTTTTTTATATTTTACCAGGCAGATAAACCATATTCAGATGATATACAAAGGTAAATATCAAATCCTAGTTTTGAAGGAACTTGTTTAATTCATAAGGCGTCTCTTAAATGAGTTACGTTTTTTGTTCAGAACATACAGGAGCTATGTGGACTTGAAATCACTTATCTAAACAATGACGCAACAGATATCCAAGCTAGGTAATTAGAATACAGAATGATATATTGAAAATAGCAGCTATCACAAAGCATAAGACAAGAGAACAGACTGGCCTGATTAGTAGTTAGTTCTGGTTGCCCCTCGACTCGTTTCAGTTGATACTTATATACCGTAAATCCTGAAACGCCTTTTTCTGCCCAGTACTTTACAACCTGTACAAAGAAAGTATGTTGGACCAGAGTCACACCAATGAATAAGGAAAAATCATAAGACCTTTGATGTATTGCTGGACTTGTGAATCTCGCCTTTAGGAAATCAGCAACAATATTACAGATAAAAGGAACTCAAGACCAATAATAAAGGGACATATGCACAAGTACCGTGTACAATCCATCATAAGTGTATACTTTTTTGGTATAGCTACTTCCGCAATCATGACCGCGAGTAACTCTGACAGGCACCTTATGTTCTAAGCAATTCTGTAACATATGCAAGTAATACGTAAGTTCCATGTGAAAGACCGTGAGGTGCATAAACTAAAAGAAAAGTAGGGAAAGCTAGAAAGAAAATCTTGAATGATTAGAAGATAGTTTGCATTCTTATTAAGAAGATTAGAAAGAAAGCAGACCTTTAGGGCCATATTCCCTCGTACCAACTCTTGATCCTTAATCTGGCGTTTATTACCAGTTAAGTTATGCCCTCCCTGACCAGTGTAAGTCACCACATCTGCATTGTCTAGATCATCCTCATACTGGCCCGACATAACAATCGAAACAGCAAGCGGGAACTGGTAGTTACAATATTCCTGTAGTGGAAAGAAAAAAAGCGAAACGATGAATAGAGAGTTATTATGAAATACCTTAATTTTCAGATAAAAATCTAACAAAAACGGCAAGTTGTGTTACTTTTTTGTATTCGACACCCATATAATCGATGCCATTTAGCCAATGGCTATGGAAGCCTACAGCAACCATTTCGGCTCTTGAAAAAAACCGGTGTCCAACGTCAATACCTGCAAGGCAATGTGATCAGAATATCATAATTAAAACTCTGTACAAGAATTTTAACACCAAAACTTCTTGGAAGTAAAATGCGGGAAAAGAAACAAAGTTGTAAAAGCACAATCACCAACCAACCTGGAAGGTCACCTATCCTTTTTCTTGAGTACAATACCGCATTGGCTAGTCTGACCTGGAAAATTTACTTAAAAGCTTAGGTCTCCACTGAAGATTACAGAAACGGTAAACCATCATAATTTCAAGAAAATAAAATGTACGACGTTATGCTTAGCAGAATATGGTGATATTTGCACCAACAAAGTTAATAGTTATATGCTCATTTTTACATTTCTTGGGCTAATATTTGTTTGGCTTTGGCATCTTGTATATAAAAAATTGATGTTCATAGTGGCTTAAAATCATAGTGAGTTTCGAAGGGGCCCTACTAGTCGGGTTTTTGAGACATCTATAATGGGATCTTAGGGTTTGTATTCATTATTCAAAAAGTTTAAAGAAGGGTATTTGCCTCAATTAAAGATGGGACTGAGCACATTACTAACACCAGAGGTAAAAATCAGAGAGTATATCATTACTTGCCTCAGTTATCCCCTTTAAATCAGGTCTGCTCTTCTTAGCCTACGAAACAGTGGATCAAAACAAGTCAACAACACAGCAGAAACGAGGAAAAATATCCATCGCGCAGGAAACAAAAAAAAAAAAAAAGGAAAACCACAAACCTGGACCATAAGGAGATATTGCTTGTTAAAAAACCTCAGATTCTTCCTCACTTTGAGGTGAGCGTCCTTGTCAGTGTAAAAATCCAATTTCGTCTTTCCTTTCTGCATTCTGGTTAGGGTTGAAGGGCTGCTTCGTTTGGGGCTCACAGGGGAAGCCTCGTCTTCCTTCGCATGCATCTCAGTGTCATCGACACAAAGTTGAGTGCTTTTATCGCTGAGGAACTTCACCCTCTCGCGTGCTAAGCGCTCCTTCTCGTCTAGCGCTTTTTGTCGCAAATCCTGAACCCGGGAACTCGATCGTCGCCCCTTTTGGTCGGGACTATTTGCTCGTTTTCTTTTTCCAGTCATCAATGCACCCTTTTCCCCTGCGAACAAAACCCAAAACTCACAATCCACACTAGGGTTCAAATCGAGACACGAAGGAAACAGGACAGCGAGGAGATGACAAATCTGGAAGGCTGAGAGGGAAAGAAACGAACCAGGAAATGCTAAGTGGAGAAGAAGCGCGAGACGGAAATTGTGAAGACGAGAAGATATATTTTTCTTCTCTTTTTCTCTTTCTTTCTATTTTTTTTTTTTCTCTGGGAGAAATAATTATATGTGAATCCCTGTTTCCCGGTGTTTCAACTTTTCGGTTTCCCTCCTAAATACTTCTGTCGGAACTCAGAAGAATGAATAAATGCGTCTAGCTGGATTTTTGATTGGGCTTTCTAAAGCCCAGATCTTTCCTGATAAATCAGATCACTTTTCTTTACGACAAATAATTTTATAGATATCAAACCAAAATTACAAAATCAATATAAAAAAAGTAAATTATTACATAAATAGTATATGTGTCATGTAATGAAAAAGATATATCAAAAGAAGTGAAGTTCATTATGATTTTTGCAGATAAGCTTTACAAACTAACAAATTATTAAATCTTTAAATTTGTTATATTTATTTTCCATATTGTTCTAATATGAATTGTGTATGTATGTAGCATCTCTTGGTTGAATTTTCAAATCGTACATCTTATGATAAAACCCAACATTTCCAACGACAATTATGAAATATCAAGACCGATACCAAAACTTCCGTATCTCAGTCTTTTTTTAATATTAATTTGGTTTTCTCTTGAGTCGATTTAAAAAAAAATAACAGAGTATATTCAAAAATTATTAAAAAAACAGTTTTAAACTACGAAAATCATAAAGAAAACCAGTTTTTTCGTTCCTAAATATACTATCAGTGTTTTTATCTCTCTTCTCTCTCACAAACTTTTTAGAGAGAGACATCGACTTTATGTGATATTTTCCGGCAACAACAACTTTTATAGTGGTCCTTGGCTGGTTTACCGTCCAGCATCGTCCGGCTCTTTTAGCGGTGATGGCTGGCTCACCGTCGGCAACGGTGGTTTTTATAGTGGCGTTTGGCCGGCTTACCGTTCAGCATCATCCGACTCCTTTAACGGTGATGGCTGGCTTATCTCGCTGTAGATCGGTTTTCTTCTTCCGATCTCTTTAAATTTTTTTAGTTTTCTTTCAATAATATCCATGGATATGGGTTGGTGATAAATTTTAGGTGCTTTGTTGCTTAAAGTGATTATTCTTCGGCTCATTTTCGTTGAAGATATGGGATTGCAGAAATCTATATGGAGATAACGTTTTAGATCGAAGGATCGAATAACCTTTCGATGCATATTCTGATTTTCTTAAGATGTTATTTCTCAAAGAACTTCACTTGGTTTCGGTGATAACCACAAAAATTTCGTTCGATTGTATTTCGGCGATTTCTCACCGGACGCTCTTCAACGGCGAAGGTCGATATCAGAAATCTTCCGATTACTCATCCTATACGTGTTGTGGCTTTGTCCACTTGATGACACGTGGTCTTGGATTGACTCCGATGTTAAAATTTCTTCTACTCTAAAGCGGTTATCTAGTAGGCTTTTGTTTGGGCCTTTTGGCTTATGTAAATTTTTGTGGAGTTTTATTTTGTCTATGTAATGTGTGGAATGTTTAATAAATTAATTCACTTTGAAGAAAAAATATATATATATACTATCATTTTATAATATTATTTTTCACCGCTGAAATATTTTTACTGATTTACGTCACTCAAATACTAAACCGACTAGACTCGAGAACGTGTGATAAGGAAGAAGAGATATGAGCAGTCTTTACGTTGACTTTGATATCGTTACCGCAAAGCCTATATATCCCAAAGGCCCAGCCTTATGAATCTCTTTTTTTTTTTTTTTTGGATATTCTGTTTTAAGAAAAAGGAAAGATCGGTCCGGTTTGGTTCGATTTTGGTGAAACAGTAAGAAATAAGGGTAGGAAAAAAAGTGGAAACCGAAGCAGTGGTCCATGGGTGGCGAAGCAGCAGGTGTTTGACGGCTACTTAACGGAGCCCGAAAATCCTCTTTTGCCTTATCTTCCTCACAGACCAATCTCTCTTCTCTTCTTCTCTGCGGCCGTTGAGTCTCTCTCTCCAGGTATAGTCTCCCTTTGCTTCCCTGCGCTAGGGTTTTCTTCAATCGCCCTAATTTCATCACTCTCTTCTCCAATTTATTGGACTTGGTTTCTTTCTTTTTCGCATTGCTTTTCCCTCCCTGATTGTATATCTTCTTACCTCGATCTTCGCCCTCTCCTTCTGTGTTTTCTGTCAGACAGACCAAGAGATTGAAATATACCCACCCAATTGATCACCGATAACTATTCGCCGCTCTCTTCTTATTCAGCCGTAAAAGTCAGTCCTTTTTTTGTTTTAATTTGATTCCTGAATCAGATGTTGTTTCTTCATTTGACTCTCATGTTTGGCTGTGTGTAAATTTCAATTTTTGTCAATCGCTTGTTACAATATGTCACACCGCGTTTCTATATGGACTTCTCAGAATGGCAGCTGATCAGAGGAGAAAGCGGATGAATAGTGCCAATGTTATTGGTTTCAGTTCTAGGGAGCATTACAGAGCCAAAAGGAAAAAGATTGATTCCCCAGATGGTGCTTTGCGTTCGGGAGATCACATCAGTCTTGAATGGGACCGCAACCGAAGTAAAGTAGTCTCTAAGAGGGAACAAGTTGGTCTAAGTTTGAGGCATCTTCGCCAATTTGGTGATTTTGTTCCTTCTAGGCGGATTATCTTGGCACAAGTATGCCCCGTCCCTCATGAAACTTTCCAGTTGGATAATCTGTCAGAGGTGCTTTCTAATGAGGTAATACAGTGATATCCTTTCGTAGCATCTGCTTACACATTTGAGATATCACGTTTTCACCATTTTTCTCCACTTTTGTTTCTTAGGTTTGGCGGGCTTGTTTATCTGATGGCGATAGAACTTATCTGCAGCAATTCCTCCCTGAGGGAGTTGATGTGGAGCAAGTGGTACAAGCATTGCTTGATGGGGACAATTTTCATTTTGGAAATCCTTTTCTTGATTGGTTAGTGACACTGGACTTTTTGGTTTGGATTCCTATAATTGACTCTGTGATTGATTGCTAAATCAAAGCAGAGTGTCCATGATCAGCCTACATATCCTCAATATAGTTGGTGATGGTCTATTTATGCTCCGCAAATTCGACTCCATTTGAATGTAAGTTGTGGTTTCAGGGGAACAGCTGTCTGCTCCAGTAAAGCTCACCCAGATCAAATTGTTTCTCGGGAGGAATGCCTGAGGGCTGGTAAAAGGAGATATTACTCGGATTTAGAGAAATACCACAATGAGTATGTGCAGTTTTCTCTATTCAAATAATAGGAACACTTGGAATGTTTGTCCACATGATTGTAACTCCTCTTTCCATTGTTTCTGGTAGTATTATAGATTATTTGCAGATGTTGAAGGAAAAATGGGAAAGCTGCAAAGATCCAGAGAAGGATGCTGTTAAGAAGATGTGGGGGTCAGTGCTTTAGAATTGTCTATTTAAAAGGAGAACTTTTAAGTGTAATGTAATCAAGCAGATACGTTAAAAAATCGTGTAGTTTGGAGAGGAACATATAGTCAAGAAATAAATATTGTTGATTATAGTATGAGCCTTGCGAAGATGAATCTATGTTGAGCTTGTGTCTAGTAATTATGATTCACCTATTGTCTGTTGCTTACATTGATTTCTTCAGGAGATCAAGGGGAGGCAATGCACATGTAAACGGTAGCTGCCAGGATCTATCTGCTGCCTCGGAGTCTAGTTCCTGGAATGCAGATGATAAACCATGCAGTAGTGATAATAAGATATCTTCTATTGTAAGGACTGGAGAGGTTCAGAGAAGGTGCTGAACATTCTCTTTCACATGTATATCAGTAAATGCAATTGCTGTTAGTATTCTTTCCTTATTATAAACCTGCATACTAATTCGTTCATTCCATTTTAGGCCCAAGAGCTCTGCTGTAGAGAAAGAAAAATCTCAAAGTCCCTTGATTGCTCAAGATAATGTTGTAAACGTGGGCGTGAAAGCTATAAAAAAGGACAAGCTACCGAAACATAGCATTCAGCAAACTGATGGTGCTAAATACATGTCCTACCTTAAGGTTAGTTATTCTTCTGCATTTCTTACTTTTTTGTTCATCTGCATGCTGTCATATGGATCCATAATTATCACCAATCATCAAGCAACAGTAAACTGGCTGTCCCAAATTTATTAGCTTGAAAATTAGTAGAATGTTCTGATTTCCATGATACAGCTGCATAAATGGTATTCGGAAGTAGGACCTTAACTTGGAGCTGTTTGGAAATCAAACGATAGTTATCCTGTCTGGCTTTTGTTGGGCTGAATGTGCAGTTGCCGTTCATATAACAGATATGCTTATTGATCAAGCATTTGACTGCATTTATATATTCAGATAAGCAAGAAGCAGCATCAGATTGTCACAAGCATGAAGCAGTCTGGTAAAAGCATTCAGTCAAGAGCACTTAATCGAATATTGGGTAACATCAATAATTTGGATGTTCAACCATATGGAGTGTTTGTGGAAGAAGAACAGAAGAAACTGAACGCTCACTGGTCAGTGTTCCTTGTGAAACAAGCGGCTTCCTTCATCAGGCCTTTAATTCTGTTATCTTTTTTTTTTAAACTTCAGTTGTTTCATGCAGGCTGCAACTGGTTAAAGAGGTTCCTGCAGCATATGCAATATGGAAAAAGCTACAGTTACAGAAACGAGATATAATCCTCTCTGTGGAAAGAGAACTGAAGGAAAAAGTCAATCCATGGATGGAGGTATGTTTTCTCCATAACCATGTATTGTATATTGTTTCTGCATTCTAAATGTTATTAACGACTTTCTTCGGTACAGGATAAACATCAACTGCACCCTGCAGAAAATCCTCTGCAGAAGCATGATGTTCAATTAGACTTGAGGATTAACGATCGAGAAAGTTTGAATCCAAATCAGAGTGGTGATTTAGCACCGGACGTTGAAGACTCTGGAAGTTTGGGTGAAGTTTCTGCCAAGAATCACTCCCTTTCAAAGGATTCTTCGTCTTACAGTGACCAAATCACAGATTCAGGTCGCTGCTTGCAAGTTGGTACATACCCCTCACAGGTTTCGTCACCAGATTGTGACACTAGCATCAACCTGGGGTATATAGAAGAAAAACAATATTCTTCTCCCAGCCGGTGTGATGGCCTTAATCGAAAGGATGTTGACGCAGATGATTATTCCGGCTCCATACAAGGCCAGTCTCTCCCACAGGCTTCATTTCCTAGTGTGCCCCACGCATCAGATCTCAAAGATACAATTCCTGTAGACAAAAACTGTGCATCAGAACTAGAGAATGCTTCATCAGACGAGAGGATTCCTTGTATTACTTCAAGCCATGGAGAACAGATGCAGTTTTGTTCTGGTGGAGATGTGTGGCAGCCAGGGGGAGGAATTAGGCAGTCCTACATTGGCCGCCAAGCTTACACCCCCAGTCGTGGATTGTCAATCATACACCATCCTGACGGTGGTGAAGAAGAGAAAAACTGTTTTATAGACCTTGAATCGGACATGCCTGAAGAAGTTGATAGGAGGAAGATGTTGCAGCGTAAAGCGAACAACAGTTTTGGTTCTTTCCCTAACAACGATCAAAATGAACTGCTCCAGTCTTTGTTTAAAGGCCAAGGTGTGGCATCTCGCGCCACTGAGCAGCTTCACTCTCTCCTAAAAGTTCCGCTTAACGAGGAGCATAAACAAATTATGGGCATCGGTTTTCAGCAGGAAGGAAGTAACAATCTGACTGAGGGCAGTCAATTTTCTGGTCAGTTCCAGCACCAGATGACTGCACCACAAGTGCTATCCCAGGACCAGCAAAGACAGGTTGACATCTATGGCCAAGGAAGCATGTCAGACAACATTTACTGCGATGGACGTGGATTCTTGATGCAGCAGCCGAACTGGAACACCGGTGTTGCTCAGATTGGAGTCACCACACAGCCCCAGTTGAACACTGGCCCTTTGTTAAATCAGAACTGGCAATTTAAGAGCATGTGGGCAAACACAAACGGTGTCGGATGTGCAAGCCAAGGCAGTCAAACCGGGACCGAGAGAGATCAGAACCTTCTCAGAGTTGCTACTAACGCTGAGGAGAGCATTCATAGGGGAAGTAGTTCAGATCAAAGCTTATTCTCTGTTCTCTCTCAATGCAGTCAATTGCGCCGTTCCAGGACTGCTTTCGAGCCAGAAAGTTCGAGTGATCAAGTGATTGCATCCGGTAACTATGGAATGCTGATGGGGGGAGGCACAACTCAGGTAGGCAGCAATTTGGTTCAGCCGGCGAACCCGCTTGATTACTTGAGCGGTAGCAACCCGGTAACGTCTTTGATGCCTGATGATATAGTGTGGATGAACCAGAGCCGCCAGAACTCTGGTCTCCATGACCCACTAGGCAAGCTGTATCCAAGGTCATGGAATCCGTAACCATGTTTGTGAAGTTTTGCATTGCAGAAGAAGCACCTGGTCATCTTTAAGATATACGAAACCTAGCATATGGGTTTCTTAGTTTTCATTTATTTATCTGTGCCTGTACATACAAAGATACAGAGGAACTTTTGTTTTGTACATATATTTTTAGGTTTTGAGATATGGACTAGGAAGGAAGAGAGGATACTCCAGCTACCTTTTTATTTCTTTTTTACATTTGTCTTTTCACTTACACTTCCTTCTCTCTCAAGTTAGTGATTGTTTAATTCCTTTTGGCATAAAAGTGTTAGGACAATACCAATGTCTTTCTTTATTTTCTTGATTCTCCACACACCTGTCTGTTTTTAACTCTATTTTCATGTTTCACCTTCTGTAGTTCTACTGTTATGACAGAGGATGAGCTTCTCCTTCATATGGAATTTGTGGCTCAAGTTACGTAAGTACTGTCTTGGAGTTTCATTTGTTAGTTTATAAAAAAACGAAACTATTGTTTAGGTTAGGCCCAGAGTGAGTTTATTAGATGTCAATAGAAATCAATTAAAAGTAAATAGATAGGAAAATCGAGTTTGTAACAAAAAAACGGAAATAACTAACCAACTAGGAAATGGAGGAGAATTTCCCCTCCGAGAAGAATGGTAAAGCCACAAATCAGCTTTTTACAGAAAAAGCATGAAGCTTCTTGTTTTGTTTTGATTTTTTTTTTTTTTTGGTTCTGATTCCTAAAGATTACCATTTCAAAGGCATCTACAAGTTTTTTTTTTAATCAGAAATAAACACAAGATTGGGATGGGGGAGAAGAAAAAAGAGGTGATCAGATTGGAGAGAGAAGCTGTGATCCCAATTCTAAAGCACAAGCTCACCACTGCCTTGTCCCTTCACTTTGGTCTCCTTTTCTACATTTCATTGTTTCTCTCTTACGCATTTCTCTGTTTCTCTCACTTACAAAATTCTACATTTTGATCATATTCTCCAGTGGAGAAATGGGAGAGAGAGGAGTTCCTGAGATTCTGCCAGAGAGTGGAGTACACCATTAGAGCTTGGTACCACCTTCACTTTGAGGATCTTATGGTATATATATTACCAATCCATCCCTCTTACATTCCTTCTTGAAATCATTGTAAGTACTAAGGGATATTGTGTTAATTTGTAGCAACTGTATTCACTCTTCGAGCCCATCCGTGGTGCTCACAGGCTTCATCAACAAAATTTATCTCCTCATGAAATCGATGCTCTTGAACACCAATTTCTTCTTCATTTATTCCAGGTTCTATCTTTGTTCAAATTCCAATTTTTTTCCTAATTACAACTTTAACGATGAAACGAAACAAAAATCTCCTAGGTCATGGAGAAGAGCGACTTCAAAGTGATAACTAATGAAGAAATACAAGTAGCTCTCTCTGCTCAGTATCGTCTCAATCTTCCTATTGTAGTTAATGAAACTAAGGTACATACCTATACTATGACAATATTCCACAATTTTTTGGAAGTGACATCTTTAATGGCTAGCTATACTTCATGGATCCTTGATGTAGCTTGATACAAGGTTGTTGACAAGATTCTTCTCCAAGTTTCCCCGCGATGATCTTCCTCATTTCGCTAATAAGGTAACTGCTGTCTAGTAATTCAGTATCATGAATCCAACAAACTGCTTTCCTTTACCTAATATATAATGATCTGACATATGTCTTTGTCCCTTAAGTATATAATATTCAGACGTGGGTTTGGGATAGATCATATGACAGCTTACTTCTTCCTAGCCAAAGTAAATACAATTCTTGTCCGTATTTGGAATTTTCTACTCACCATCACATGGTGAGCTACCTTGCTCGCTCTTTTGTTGCTGTATATATAACTGACGAATACTATCAAACTGCAAAATTTATACTCAAAAATTTCCTGCTGCAGTTTAAAAAGACTTATATATGGGAAGAAGAAGGAAAAAGGGTTGTCACAACAAATTGATATTAGCATTGAAACAGAGAAGGATAGTTTATTCATAGAAAGAATCCGCATAGAGAAGCTGAAGCTCAGGTTTCTCAACTAATTCATTCTTTTTCCTTTTTTAAAGGCTTATCATTGACCTGTCTCTGTGTTTCTTGATCACTGATTCAGTCTCTCCAACCTGATGAAAAAGATAACCATCCAAGAGCCTACCTTTGAGAGAATCATTGTAGTGTACAGGTACAAAAGTAGAGTAGTACTGGGATATTTGGAGGGATGTGAGTTTAATTCTCATCTTGGTTTTGTATTCACACACACACACAGGAGAGTTTCAGGGAAGAGAGACTCAGAAAGGAACATATATGTGAAACACTTCAAAAGCATTCCAATGGCTGATATGGAAATAGTACTTGTGAGCATCCATTAACAAGCACTTTGTGCTCAAATGTATCTTACTAATTATAAATTAACTGGATTCTCATAACGACACAGCCAGAGAAGAAAAATCCAGGTCTTACGCCACTGGACTGGGTCAAGTTTCTTGTCTCTGCTGCCATTGGACTGGTCAGTTCTGCTACATTATTTTAAGACTTAGACAATGAAAAGTGTGCTTTGCTTTATCAAACTCTGCTTTTACAGGTCACAGTGGTAAGTTCAGTGAGTCTAAAAAAAACTGACATCAGAGTCATTGCCGCCATACTTAGCACGGTCGTGGCCTACTGCGTTAAAACATATTTCACGTAATCTACCCTCATTAATCAGACAACACCCTCACTATTGTTAAATTAATCCTTAATTAGCTCTGTCTCTTCCCCTGCATTAATGTAGGTTTCAGAGAAACTTGGTAGATTATCAGAGTCTTATCACAAGATCTGTGTATGATAAGCAGCTAGACAGTGGAAGAGGCACTCTGCTTCACTTGTGCGATGAAGTCATCCAACAAGAGGTACTAAAAAAAGATCCCTTTCTTATGTTTATGTCATATTCTTGTGTTTTGCCAACAAACTGATCAAATGCAGGTTAAAGAGGTCATCATTTCCTTCTTCATGCTGATAAAGCAAGGGCATCCCACGAGCAAGGAGGAGCTTGACATGCAAAGTGAAGCATTCATCAAAGAAGAGTTCAACGAAAGTTGCAATTTTGATGTGGATGATGCTGTCAAGAAGCTTGAGAAGCTTGGACTTGTCTATCGTGTGAGTCCGGTCTCCATCTCTTTTCTAATCTGAGCTTGTCTCCATATGTATATTCAGTAAGTAAACTAATATTGTGAAAGGGAAAGGGTTGGTTAGGATTCAGAAGACAAGTATAGATGCGTGAGTGTGAAGGAAGCAAACGAGATAATGGGAACAACGACAGAAGAGATGGTACTCGAGGCAAAAAGAGGTGGCGAATATGAAGATGAAGAGGCAGCAGAGATTGAACCTCAAATGAATCCTCAAGATGAACTCACCGCAAAAGAAGACCGCTTCCAATCTAAACTAGACGAGTTCGAGACCTTGTGGATGTAAAAAGATTTGATGTCACTCAAGACCCATAAATTTGATGATACTGTAAAAAGACATGGGACAGACAATTAATTGAAAGGACCCATAAACAGTGGGTCCACCACATTTCACATTTCACATTTCACACTAAATGAATTCTCCCTTAATTATTGCATACATTAATTATATAAAACTGAAAATGATACGGCACGATAAAAAGTTTGTGAAAGTAGGTAGGCATATAGGACGAAAGCGTTGTGTTCAAACAGGAACGCTGTGCAAGACGACGGTCTCTACGGAGAGACCTGGTCCGAAACCAAACAAGACACCCCACTCCAACCCTTCTCCTGTCGTGGCTACACCATCCTCCGCGGACTTCCTCCTCATCTCGTCCAGTATGAAGAGAACGCACGCGCTCGACATGTTTCCGTACTCGCTCAACACGTGACGCGTCGCCCTCATCTTCTCTGCCTTGAGTCCTAGCTTTATCTCAACCTGGTCCAGGATCGCCGGACCTCCAGGGTGGGCTATCCAGAAGAGGGAGT
The DNA here is from genome assembly GCA_900406395.1 of Kernera saxatilis. Classification (NCBI taxonomy): domain Eukaryota; kingdom Viridiplantae; phylum Streptophyta; class Magnoliopsida; order Brassicales; family Brassicaceae; genus Kernera; species Kernera saxatilis. The sequence goes on along the minus strand of OVAY01000213.1, from coordinate 5,235 downwards.
CCCAGTCGCTTATCCCAAGCGGTTTAAACGCTTCTTCTAGACTCTTCTCTATGTTCTTTGAGATGAGCCCGGGGACGTCCTTCAGAAGATGGAAGGTGAGCCCTACCTCCCTCAAGTGTCCGTCTATGGCTCCGTCCGAGTCTGGAAGGATGGTCTGTGCAGCAGACACCATCTCGAAGATGGGCTTCTCTCCCACGGACGCATCCGGATCCGAACCCACTATGAGAGCAGCGGCACCGTCACTGAAGAGGGCCTGACCCACGAGGGAGTCGAGATGGGTGTCGGAGGGGCCACGGAACGTGACGGCGGTGATCTCAGAGCAAACGACGAGGACACGAGCACCACGGTTGTTCTCGGCGAGGTCCTTGGCGAGGCGGAGGACAGTGCCGCCGGCGTAGCAACCTTGTTGGTACATCATGAGACGCTTGACGGAAGGACGAAGGCCGAGAAGCTTAGTGAGCTGGTAGTCGGCACCAGGCATGTCGACGCCAGAGGTGGTGCAGAAGACAAGATGGGTGATCTTGGACTTGGGCTGACCCCACTCCTTGATGGCCTTCACTGCCGCCTCTTTGCCTAGCTTAGGGACTTCAACCACCACGATGTCCTGCCTGGCGTCGAGAGAAGGAGCCATGTAGGCACACATGTTTGGGTTGTCTTTCAAGAACTCCTCGGTCAAGTGCATGTGCCGCTTCCGTATCATCGACTTGTCGCCTATTATAGTACTAGCTGTTAACTAACTATGTGAATTGAATATATGCCAAAAGAAATGCAAAGTAGGAAATATTAAGACGTACACATGCGCTTGAACTTCTCCTTGAGGTCGGTCATGTGTTCGCTGTTGGTGATGCGGAAGTAGTAGTCCGGATACTCTGCCTGGATCACATGGTTCGCAGGGTTGGCCGTGCCTATCGCCAAGATGCCTGCAGGGCCATCGGCTCTCTGTGCCTTTCTGATCTCATCCAATGACAACGTCTGCGTACCCATCACCATAATGATAAGCTGTTGGGTTTATTAGAGTTTGATCGATGTGTGCTATGCAAGTTATGTATATTTAGGAATCAAACGGGGAGTGAGAGATTATATAACAAGATGACAAAGGGAGCAGGGAGTGTGGTAGGTTAGATGGACGGGCAGATGAAGCACTACGTGTCTCTTTGCTAGCCCCCTTTTCTGTGGTTCTCCTTCTTGCTTCCCTTTTTTTTCGTTACTTACCACGAATATTGAATGGTGGGTTTTATTGCTTTGATTTATACACAATATTTCAACAACGAGTCCTATTAATTTCTATGTGCCTATTTATTCTATATTTTATGTATAAATATCTAAATATACCTACAGCTACAAGGGGTTAGTTGTATAGTTTCTCCACCATACTTCCCACACGTGCATACTTAACTACATCATTAGCTCCTCCTAATCTAATTTTCCTTCTAATCCCATAACTAACAATAGCATCACATTTTTAGCAACAAAAAAAAAAAAAAAAAANATTTTTTAAAAAAAAAAAAAAAAAAAAAAAAAAAAAACTATAGCATCACATTAGGTACGTCTCATTTTCTCTCTCCCACCCCCATCATAATATCTGAATCTGCTATTTTTTCGCCTTCCAACAACGCAAGATGCATTTGTTTTTATTTTTTAATTAATTATGCTCATCACATCGTTTATCAGTATTCAGTTGTTGTTTTACCGACCACAAACAATCAATAGTTGTAAACTCTTATGTCATGAGTTTGAATCTCATTTGAAATAAAAAGTATAGCGTTCTTGATAAAAACAAGGATGGGCTTCTTCCCAAGATTGATCTGGTCGGTTGCATTTTCGTTGGCTAAGCTCACCCATGGGATTGTCACAATGACACTGAATGGCAAACTGATGTTGAGAACAAAAAGAAAATCTGCGGGCCTATGATTCTAGCCCATGTTTAGCCCGTATGTTATCATAGTAATAAATTAAATCCGTGGGCTTCAAAAATCAAGACCGGCTCGGTATTTGGCCCATATTAACATCCCTGTGAATGTGAAAGAGGATGTCGACGACGCAATGTAGAGCGGCAATTGCTTCCGATGCCGTCAACCTGGCCATTGGATCAGTGATTTCCCTCTCAAATTCAACGCCGATGATCCTCCACCGTCGATCTACGTCCCTTGTGGCGAAACGTTTAATATCACCCTCTCTTTAACGATGGGTTGTCACGGTAGAATCCACATGATATTCAGTTTGAAGTGTCTCAACGAGAGGATCACTCTCGATTTATCAATCTGAAATATATCAACAAAATACAAGAAGATGATAAGGGGCGAAGAAAGAAATTTAGCAACTCTGTCTCTGGATATCTTTGAAAAGTGTCTAATGCCATGGCATTTATATGTCTCTTTTGTAACTATTGGTACTTAAAATTTAAGCAAAAAGAGCTTTCTTGTGCTACAAAATAATAGTGGGTTTGGTTTCTGAACCACCGGCTAAACATGTTATTGTTGGGTTAAGATGAATAAAAGATGTTTAAAGCGGACTCCAAATGGCATAATTAAGAAGTAAAGAAGATGAGGCACATCAAATATTAATGCATACGTTTTTAGAGGGAAACTAACAGGTTTTTTTTTTTTTAATTTTAAAGTATTAAAAGTAGTATGCAGAAAGACAGTGAGTAAAAGACAAACTATCACATAGGTACATCATAACAGGCTTTTGCTTTCTCATTCAGAGGTTAACATCTTTCTTGTGAGGAACACAATAATGGAATTGCCAAATTTGTTATACTAAAAAGGAAAAGTAGAAAGGGTCCAGTGAATGTGACTTGTAGTTGAATGTAGACTATATAGTATCGATTATCGAAGACATTTTCCAAAATCATACAAGGAAACAGAGTTATAATAGAAGGGAAGAGAGGAAGATTTATAAACCCTACTTCCAGTTTTAATCCGTTTCTAATTCTACCCTAACTCTTTTTGTTTCCTTTTTTTTTTTTTAAACTGAAAAGGTAATCCGATTAGAATGACTTGTATTATTGTTTTTGGAAATAAGTTGGGTAAAAAAGTAAATATGTAATCCAATATTTGAAATTTAAAAAGTCACTCACGAGTTCTATGTGTTGTTAATTTCCTCTTTCTGCGATTTCCTTTTTTACAACTCAAAATTCCAGTTTCTTTGCATATATAAAAGAAAGAGAGGCGAGGATTATGCCCAAAAACTTGGAAGTTCTCTCTTCAGAAAAAAAGTATCTCTCTACTCCTTCGTCTTCTTGCTGATTTTGTGCGCATCTCTCTCTCTTTCTCTCTCTGGTTGGACAGTCAAGGGTTTGTCTGATTCTACTAGTTGCTACGAATCTTGTTTTTTTGTTTTACAACAGTACATTCATTTTTTGTTAGATGGAAGGTCAAAAGCAACATGAACATAGGAAGCAGTGTGACTCTGAGGAAAGCCATCATCACCATGTGGTTCAGATTTCATCAGCAGAGGCAAGCTTGGTAGGGGCAATCAAGAAGACATGTGGAGAAGGGCCTTGTGGGTTCTCTGATGCCAAGACAATTTCAAGGGACGCTGCAGACCGCGCAGCATCTATGAGGAAGCTGTTGGTGGCTGTTGTGATCTCTGCCCTCTTCATCACCGTCGAAGTGGTTGGAGGGATCAAGGCCAACAGTCTCGCGATTCTCACAGATGCGGCTCATCTCTTGTCCGACATTGCAGCCTTTGCCATATCCTTGTTCTCTCTCTGGGCGTCAGGATGGGAAGCAACCCCACGCCAGTCCTATGGCTTCTTCAGAATCGAGATTCTCGGTGCCCTTTTCTCCATCCAGATGATTTGGCTTCTTGCTGGCATCTTAGTCTACGAAGCAATTGCTAGACTTCACAACGGCAGTGGCCAAGTTCAGGGCTTTCTCATGTTTCTCGTCTCTGCATTTGGTCTGCTGCTGAACATTGCAATGGCTTTTATGTTGGGGCACGACCACGGTCACGGTCACGGTCATGGTCATGACCATAGCCATGGGATAGCGCATCATCACGATCACGAACACGAACACGATCATCACCATGATGATACACATCTATCCGAAGCCTTGCTTGAGAATGGCAGTGGAGGTGGGAAGAGTGAGAAGAAGCAGCGGAACCTCAACATTCAAGGGGCTTATCTGCATGTGCTGGGAGATTCAATCCAGAGCATGGGGGTGATGATAGGAGGGGCAATCATATGGTACAAACCCGAGTGGAAGATCATTGATCTCATATGCACACTCGTATTTTCAGTGATTGTGTTGGGGACGACGATAGGCATGCTGAGGAACATTCTAGAGGTTTTAATGGAGTCAACGCCACGGGAGATAGACGCGACGGAGCTGGAAAAGGGAGTGTGCGAGATGGAAGAGGTGGTGTCCGTTCATGAGCTTCACGTTTGGGCAATCACTCTTGGCAAAATTCTGTTGGCGTGTCATGTGAAGATCAGGGCAGACGCGGATGCAGATATGGTTCTGGACAAGGTGATTGACTACATCAAGAGGGAATACAACATCACTCACGTCACCATTCAGATTGAACGCCAATGCTGCTACTGAGGGGTCTTGTATGTATGAATAACAATATCTCTTTTATTTGTACTTTGGACTTTGGACCTTGAGGAGATATAGGGATCATCACCTATTCTTCTGCCCCTATTTTATTAGCGGAATCATTAGACTGAATCTTAACAAAATATTAGTTTAACTAATGGGCTCTTCTTCTTCTCTCAAATACCTTTTTAGTTCTTGAAAACTTTTATACCAAACATATGGTTCTTGACCAATAGTTCTCAATGTTATTTCTATATACATGTGACAAGACAAGTTAGGATTTGGATAGAATCAAGCAGATTCAAGAATAGTATATCATTCTTCAACACCCAAACCAAAACAAAAACCAAAGCCAAAACCGAACCTTTGGGGCTAATAACCAAAAATTAAGTATCCAACTTCCTAAGACAGGCTAAAAGTTAGGTAGATCCATAGGCGGCAAAGTGAAGGAGTCCATTCTCTAAAGCTTCTAAGATGAAACCTTAACCTCGTCTCCCGCCTCCACCTCATCCATAACTAGAGCATAGTTTCCTCGTACAGAAGTTGGGCCTTGAATCCCGCTTCTACTCAAATCATCAATGGGCCACAGCGAGACATTAGAGCATCTCCATTTGGAATATCTCATAAAGGTTCTCACATATCTTCTTCTAATTAGTTCAAATTCTTTTGTTGATATAGCAAATACCCAATA